>VZTG01009179.1:695840-731224 GCA_013397845.1 Melanocharis versteri | reverse complement strand
GGGCGGAGTTAAACTTTCAGTAACCACCGCCCGCCTCGGGCTGAAGTTGGATTTGAGGAGGCGGCTGCTGTCTGGGGGGGGAGCCCGGGATTTGGGGGGCGAGCCGGGGATTTTGGGTGGCCGGGAGTCCCCAGGGAGGGGTCAGGAGGGGGGGGAGGTGGAGCCGGCGCTGAGATCCCGGGTACCTGGGCGAGGGGCGCTGCGCCGCCCGCGTCAGTGCCTCCCGCGCTCCTTCGCTTNGGCTGTGATGGGATGGAGTGCGACGGCAAAGTTCCCCCGGTGGTGGTGGTGGTGGTGGGAGGTCGGAGGGAGCAGCAGGGCAGGACCCAAATCTTGGCCCCTTCCCGGGATCTGGGAACGTGGAGTCACCCCCTCCGTGCGAGGATTGGTGTCGCCGCAGGTGGCTTTTCGCGGCTTTGTTGCTTCCAGTGCAGCAAGAAATGGGGTGAAGCAGTGGTATTGGACCATTTTCCCGAAAGCTGCTTGTCGGGAGGTCTTGGACTGGAGGCTTAGGAACGCCGGGAGGACGCAGGGTTGCGGGGCAAGAAGGGTTTGGTGGGAATTGCGTCTCGGCAGCACGGCAGAAACGGATGCCTTGAGAGGCCACCTAGAACACGAGCCCGTGCCTGTGGACAGCGAGGCTCCGGGTACCCGGGGAGAGCAGCCCGGCAGGAATATCCGTGCGGCTCTCCCGGCACGCCGTGCCCGGATCGCTTTCCCGCTCATGTATGATTTACGCGCTCCGNACATCCCCCGCAGGTAATGCCCCGCCGCTTTTCCTGGTTCCTCCTGGGTTCGTTCGTTCGGGAGGGGTGGGATGCGGGGCCGGGAGGGTGTGCGGAGGCGCGGGCATCACCCCCTCCCTTTCCCGGGGGGCGGCTTTGCGCGGGGTCCCCCCTTCCCGAACCTGCTTGGTTTGCTTTCACCGAGAGCACAGATCTTTCTGGGGGGCCAAGCCCTGCTATTATTGTTGTTATTTTGGGCGGGGGGGACTCGCTCAGCGCCGTGGTTTGCGTGGCAGGAGAGGGGTAGCCTAACCTTTCTCCCGTTTTCCCAAAAATAACGCTATGAACGCGCGGTGGTACCCGCTGTCCTGCTCCCGAGGGAGCGGGCACAGTGCCCCTTCCTCCCCCCTCATCCCCGGCTCTAATTTGGAGTTCGGGCTACTGAGAAGCTGCAAAGTTTCTGGGATAAGCCGGGGCTGAACTTCTTCCCAGACGTGGGAATGCCGCGCCGCAGCCGCGCGTGGGGGCTGAGCCGCAGTGGAAGCGGTGGGATTTTTAAATCCCCTCCAAACGTTATTAAAATGGGAGGGGCAGCGGTTTAAAATGCCAAACTTGCCCCGATCATTTTGAGAAAACACTTTGTTTTAGATTATTTTTTCCACTCTGATTCTTTACTTGCTGCTGCTTTCCTTCGTCTCCCCCAAAAGCTGCAATCCCTCTTTTCTTTAAATCCACGTTCTGACCACCTTGCCGGCCGCTATCGTTTCCCTAAGCTGCCTCTCCTCTCTTACCCATCAGCGTTTTCCAGGAGGAGAGGGATGCTGGAATGGGACATTTCCTATGCTGATGTGTGTTTTCTTTGTTGTTGGTTTGGGTTTTTTCCCTGTGCCGGGGGAAAAGCCGCGTCTGGCAGCAGATTCCTTGGGCAGGAGGGCTGGCAGAGCTCGCTGTGCCGGGGCTGCACGCAACAAGCCGGGATCTTCCCGGCGCATCCTGCGGGAGCCTGGGGTGCTTCGTGCGTGTGGGATACAGCTGGTGCATTGAGATGTTTAAATTTTTTTTTTGGGGGGGGGCGGGATAAAGTATTCCCATGGGATGTGCTCGCATTTGTGAAAATCCAGGTGGTTGTTTCTGCAGAGTGAGTTTTACCTTTGTCTCTCCTTCCCCCCTGTCCTGGGGAAGGAGGGGAGGAGAAATCGCTGTGCAATTCCATTTTCCTTCACCACCCCGCTTCCTCCCTCCCTCCCCGGCACAAAGCTTTCTTGTTTCGGACGGAGTCAGGTCGTGTCACAAAAAATACAATGTTTTAAGACCAAGTTGTAAAACGCTATCTTTGTGGGAAACTGTAAAAATTGATGTTGTCCCTTCTTTTTAATTTTTTTTTTGCGATAAGTGGGACCAAACAATGTTTGGAAGAGGTGGGAGCCGTGGAGCTTGGCTGGCTGCTGTGGCTGAGCCTGGGAAGGGCCCCCAGTCCATGTGCAAAGGGGCTGTGTCCCTTTGCCGGGAGCATCACCTGGATGCAGCAGGGAAGGGAGGCAGCAGCAGAGCCATTCCTGCTGCCCAGCTGCAATAATCTCCAGAGCGATACCCAGGGCATGGCATCTCCTCTGCCGACCTGGTGCAAGGAAAAACGGCGCTGCAATCCTCTCCCGGGCACAGCCCTGAGCAGCTGTGGGGGGAAAGGACCTCTTAGAAGGGATTCCGTTTATGAAGTTTCTTAGATGTTCCGTGCAGATGGTCTGGAGCATGGATTATGTTTTGAATTTAAGAAGCTTTAGGATATGGGATTGGCTTGGTGAGGGGGCTGGCCTGTGGCCTCTTGTTGGGGTGTAAAATATCCCAGCTGCTCGCAGCCAGGATATTGCAGCCAGACTAATTGAGCTGGAGCGTTGCTTTGGGAGCATGAACAGTTCCACGTGCAACCTAAAACTTCCGTGGTTTTTTCCCACTACAGCATCCTGCTTCCTCCGAAAAGACTTCTAATAATGTTGCAGGAGAAATAGAGTTATCTGGGGGCTTTTGTGGACCAAGACCTACAAAAGTGAAAATTCCTGCCTTTTGTGCTGATGTTGTTATCTGACTCTATTTCAGTGTGTTGATTCTGCATGTGAAATGGGGAGAACCTGGGAATTCCAGTGGTTAAGACCCAAATCTTGCAGATGTCCTGGATCTTGCCAGTGGTTTGGTAAAAACGAGGATGCTATGGCAGGGGCTGGAGTGGCATTTATCATCCATGGGCTGTGCTCAGCTTGAAGTTTCAATGTGGGCAGGAGATATTTGTTCACGGGTCCTGGTGGCTTTCAGTCCATGATGGTGAAGATTAGACGGGATATTAGGAAGGAATTCCTCGCTCTGGGAGTGGGGAGGCCCTTGCACAGGTTGCCCAGGGAAGCTGTGGCTGCCCCATCCCTGGAAGTGTCCAAGGCCAGGTTGGACGGGGCTTGGAGCAACCTGGGACAGTGGAAGGTGTCCCTGCTCATGCCAGGGGCTCGAACTGGGTGGTCTTTAAAGTCCCTTCTGACCAGAGGGGCAATCCTGGCACACGATGTCGCTTTTGCAGCCTCCTGGCAGCATCCATTTGAACCCCTGTCCTGGGGCCAAGAACCTGGCTTGCAATGCAGGCTGCTCTGAGTGTGGGAGGGCTGTGCTCTCCCTTCAGATCCTCTGCCAGAGCCTGGATTGCTTTGCCCCAGTGTGTGTGCTTGATGAAACAGCTGCTCTCCCGGGATGAGAGAGGTCCTGCTTTGGAGTGTGCTGGGGAGAGAGAGTCACCAGGGGCAAATTCCTGATGGAAATAGAGCGATGTGCTGGAGCCTGGGCATGCTGCACCTTGGAAAGGGCATGGAGGAGAGGGACTGGACAGCTTCAAGGGCCCTCAGCCACATCTGGGGTCTCAGGAGGGCTCGCATGAACAAGCCTGTCACTGGTGATGAACTGCTGTCATTAATCCAGATAACTTCATCCCTGCTGCATGCCTTTGTCTTTCTGTTCAATCCCTGCTCTCCAGGGCTGCTCTTTGGGATTGAGGGATTTTGAGGGGCTTCCTCCTAAGTATCCCCATCTTCCTTTCCCTGTGCTGTCTCTACTTTTTTTCCCCTGCTCCTACAATCCCAGCCAGCCAGTGATTAGCCCCAGCGTGCCCACGGAGCTGCTCTGTCAGGCAGAGCTTCCCTTTTATTAGCTGGAACAGCCAGCGGGCCTTGGAAAGGTCTGGAGCAGCAAAGTGCCTCTCGCTGGAGGTTAAGTGAGCTTTGTGTGAAAGCAGCAAGGACACTTCCCTCTTGATTTGGATGAGGCAAGAAATGGCCTGAGAGCCTTTGCAGCTCTGGTTCGTCAGTGTAAAGGTTTTTTTGTGGCTTTTCCTATGGTTGTTATGGTTTTTTTCCTTCTTCTGAAGCATCCCTTTTCCCCCTCTCTTTTTAAGATCTACCATTCCAGTCACCACAGGCCTGAGCAAAATAGCCTTGTTGCTTCATTTTAGTGTTGCAAACTCCCAGCCTGGAGCTTAGGAGCAGCGGGAGGCAGGGAGATGGGATAAAATCCCGGGTGCACGCACGCCCAGGGCCCTGGGCTCAGAGTGGTGTCTCCGAGTGTTTACCAAGGGAGATGGAGTTAAATAACTCACCCATCTCCTTTGGCAGGGCTTTCCAGTGCAGCTTGGTGGCTGATTGGGAAGAGCTGGTGGCTCTGAGGCTGGTGGCTTGCTCTTGAGGCTGATGCTGAATCCTTAATCGCTGCTGGGGGGGGGACATCTTGGGGCAAAGCCTGTACCCTGCTCCCTCCTGCTGCAAAAAAGGGATCCTCACCTTGAAAGCTGCATCTGGATGTGGAAAGGAGGGAGGTGCTGAGGCAGTCCCTTCCTGCCCACACTTTTTTCTGCTTTAATCCCACTTCACACACATCTTGTCCTCTTCTTTCCCCTAAACCCCCCCTGAACCCAGCAGAACTCGTGTGCCCGGATCCGGAGCAGCGCGAGCAGGAGCCCCCAGGATCCATAGGCACAGGCTGGGTGGCAGCAGTACAGACACACTCGGGGTCATGTGTGGGAGCCTGAGGATGTTGGACACTTCCCCCGCATTGTTTTGATGGCAGTGCTTGGAAGTGCAGCCAGGCTGCTGCCTGCCCTGGGTCGGAGGGAGGCCGCCTTCTTCCAGGCAGGGCACAAGAAGAAAGTGTCTGGCATCCCATTCCTGAGCAGGCTTGGAGTCAGGCCTTCAGCATCCTTACATTTGCCACTTTGTCCATTCCTGTATATTTTCTAAGAGCCTGGAGAGAGTCTCCTGTCTTGTGAGACCAGACTGTGTGTGTCACTTCACTGCATTCAGCTTTCCACTTTCTCCTAAAGCAAGAATTCCCACCCTTCTTCCCCCTCCTCCTTTTTTTTTTTCCCCTTTAAGCCAAGCTCTGTTGCTGTTGGCTGCTTTTCTACCTTTTCATCCCACGTTAGCATCATCTGCTCCGCAGCTTTGCTGTGTTGCTTCCATGTGCTGGAGCCTGTTGGCTTTGTCTCTGTGCCCCATCCCAGCCTTCCTCCTAGCTTAGGAGCTGCTGTTCCAGCTGAAGGGAGGTTTTGTGATGGAAAATGGTTGCTATGATGCCCATGGTGACTAGCAATCAGTGCTGGAGACTCTGTAGAGCCAGTTCGGCCCCACTAAAAAAGAAATAAATTGGGAATCTCCACGTCTCTCTCCCCAAAAATGAAGCTGCCCTCACCGTGGAGGGATGGGTGGCAGTGACTGATGCAGCAGGGAATGGGGAACCTCTTCCCAAAGCTCTCAGGGTGTTTAGTATTCCATGGATGCAGAAGTTGAGTTGGATGCATTATTTGGGTTTCCCTTGGAGATGCCACAGTTGTGGGGAAAGGTTTGCGTATTTTTTGCGCAGAGCTGGGTAGTTACTGGGATTATCTTGTGGCAGTGACTTGGAAAACCGATGCCATTTCCAACCCAGGCACAGCCTTCCTGCATGGACTGGGAAGTTTAAAGATGGCATTTCCTTCTGGGCCTGGGTTTTTGGTTAAACGATGTGTTACTGTCATTTTGCAGTTAATGTTTTTTTTTCTTGTGGGAAAGCAAATGTCTGGAAGCCCCAACCAAAATACTTCCACTCCTGTCCTTGTTTTAAAATGGAAGTAAACTGCTGGAAGTGTGGGAAACTTTTGGGTGTTCGTAGTTGTCAATAAGGAACAGCTCAAGCTTTTTCCCTGGAAGAAGAAAGGTTTGAGTACCCCAGCTGGGAAATGCGGAGTTTTGTGGGGAGAAAACACCCATCTCCAACCTCAGCTTTGATTTTGGGGTGAAGGAAGAAGAGAGGGGATTTTCCATGCTCTTTTCTCCTGCAAACACCATCTCAGGTGGGTCGTGACAGGTGCCAGCAGCTGTGCACCTTATTCCCTGTGGGCATCCATATTCCCCCTCCCATGTGCATACCAATATCCTGGCCTGTATTTATTTAACAGGGAAATTTTATTTCCTTTCGCTGCAGGGAATAGAAAGCAAAAAAAAAAAAAAAAAAAAGAAAGAAAAGAAGGGGGCAAATTTTTTCACTGGGAACAAATCTCATTTTCAAGAGTCCTGACAAAATGAGCCATAAAATTACAATATTTCAAAGTGCTTTGTAATTCTGGTGCGGACGGCTCTTCATCATGGAATCTGAAAGCTCAGAAAATATAAAACTCATTAGATTAAAATAAACCACCTACCGCACAGGAGAAAAGCTTATTTATCAATATCAATTTACTTCTGATTACCCTGTTCAGCAATTTGTTATTTTTGGGAATTATGATTTGGGTATGGCTCACGCCAGTATGGGGGTGGGAATAAAAAAAAAATCAGAATTAACTTGTAATTTTTTCCTTTTGAATCCTACTTATTGTAAAGCCCTGGCCAAGAGGCGATAATGAGAAGAAAAGTTGCATTTCTGGCAGTGCTTTTTTTAAGGAGCAGAGGGATGGGGAAGTGGGAGAGGCTGGTTTTTTGGTGCGAGGGGTGATGTTAAGCCATGTGCTTGGCCAGAGAGGATCCCAGGGGTTGTTTTTTGGATGCATGTTTGGTGGTGGTCCTTGTTGGGACCGCCTCCTGGCTGCTCTTCCAAGGTGGCCACAGTGATGGAGGAAACCTGGGAGAGAGGGGTCCTCCAGCAGCTGGATGGATGCCATGGATGTGATGGCGTCCCGGTGATACCTCAGGTACTTCCACCCCACCTCCCACACCAAATCCTGTGGGAGGGCAGTGCTGTCCCTCTTTGGGGGACACTGCTGGTTCTTCCTTGCTGGAAAAGGGGCTTTTCTGGGAAGGCACACCCGGTTCCCTCCCGTGGCAGCCGTTCGGGAGACACTTTGATTTA
Source organism: Melanocharis versteri (assembly GCA_013397845.1). Lineage (NCBI taxonomy): Eukaryota > Metazoa > Chordata > Aves > Passeriformes > Melanocharitidae > Melanocharis > Melanocharis versteri. The sequence goes on along the minus strand of VZTG01009179.1, from coordinate 724,151 downwards.
CACTTTCATTTCTTCTTCACGCCCCTGGAGCAGCGCAGAGCAAACGGAGAGGTTGGAGCTGTAAATTTTGAGGCTCAGGCATCTCAAGCGGTGCTGTGTGGGGAAGGGAAGACCAGGTTGAGGGAGGGAGAGGGGACAGGGGTTCTGGGGATGATTAAAGATGCCAGCGTGGAGCAGCTCTGCCAGCCGGGCTGCGGAACGGCAGCTCCGGCGGAGGCGATGGCATGGTTTGTTTGTGTGCAGAGCGAGCGCCCCGGCAGCGCAGTTAAAAATAAACCAGCCCAGGTGCAGAGCCTGGAATTGGCTGCTTCAGCACCCCCAGAGCAGCCCACGGCCCGGGCTGGAGCAGTGGGAGCATCCCCACCCCGGCGTTCCGTGGAGGTGAGGTGCCAGGAGGAGGCTCCTGGAGCATGGCTGGGATGGGTGCATGCCAAGGGCTGGAGCAGGTGGGATTTGCTACGTTTAGGGATGCAGCAGTGCTGTTGAAGCAGTAAAAAAGCTGCTTCCTGGGCTTGGGAAGGAGGAGGCATTTGGGAAGAAGCAGGCCGGAAAACCTCTGCTTGACCTGAGCTGATTCCTAAACTTTCAAGCCCCAGATTTGTTTGCACCGTGGTGTTTGCTCAGCTTCCCATTTCCCGAGGCTCTGCAGCTCCGTGTGCCTTGGGAGCAGCTGCCAGTGGATGGGGAAACCTCTGGTTTAACATCAGTGCTTTGGCAGCCAGGAGGAGGCAACACCTGAGCTCCCAGGGATGCCTTGCCCAGAGACATTATCATGCTGGAAACCGCACCGAATGCTTCCTCCAAAGAGCCTCTTTCAGGCACAAGGTGCAGTTTAATCTGCTCTTAGTCACAAATTTTTAAGTTCTCCCCAGAGACTTCTCAATCCCATTCCTTAAATTTGCAATATTCGAGTGAACCATCTCGAAGAACCAGTGAAGAGCTGCAATATTAATGAAGACAGAGAAAATCAAAATGACATTTCAGGCAATTACTTACATAATGAAGTGACTGACTTGGAATATCCAATATTTAGATTTATCATGACACTCGAAAGGGGATGCTGTCAACCGCCTTTATTTCTACATCACATAAATTGTTTTTCCACTGCCCTGTTGCTTTTTAAACGTGGGCTGTGAAGCCGGAAAATAATGTTCACGCTTACTTGGGCTGATAGTGGTGCTGTTTGAGAAGAAAGTTAGCGTTTTCCTCGGTGGCATTTTGGCACTGCAGAAGGCAGAGGAACTCATTTCCATTGCATCCTCTCTAGCTGCAGCTTGGGCTCTGTTCCATGCCGGATGCAGGGGTCTGGAACAACAATGCTGAGATTTCCTCCTCCCCAAAACCCATTAAAGCAGGGGGAAAATTGAGATGTTCAGTGGTTTTTCTTTATTACAAGAATCTATTCTGCTTTTGTTGGCCAAATGTAAGGATTTAAAGGGCTTGTCAGGATGCCTGGCTTCTGGGAAAGTTCAGAATCATTTTTGTTTAGAAACCGGGCTTTTGGCTGCTCTGCTGGCACCAAGCACTCAGAGGTCAGAAGCTTGTCGTGAGGTGGAGGTTTAAACTCTCCTGCCCCGTGTTTTCTGGGGTGATGGGTGTGATTACACCTAAATGTCTTCTCAGGCTTGCACTAAAATACCTGAAGATGCACAAAATACACCGCAGCACCATTTTTCTTGTCTAGGCACAGACCTCTTCATCCCAGAGACTCTCCGTAGCAAAATAGCATGAGAAATTAGAATTTCAGGCCCTTTCTGTGGTGACAGAGTTGTTACGAGCTGTCTTCTCTGACACATCCATCAGTAGAAATAAAATAGGTGTAGCTATTGCTTTGGAGCTCCTTCAGGAGCATCCATGAGGATTCCCATGAATCTCTTAAGGGGAGCAGAGCCCCTCCACCCTTAGCTGGGTTGGGATAACTCTACCCACTGGTGTGAGGATGCTGTGAAGGGGATGTTTAGCTGGCTGTCACCTCTCCCTGGGGCTGCTGCTGTCCCACCCTGAACTGGTGGGAAAATATTCCACTGCCCCACAGCTTGCAGAGCACCCAGGGAAACACGGAGAGCTTCAGAGACAAGTCGCTGGGGTGTCCTGTCAGCCTGAGGCTCTGCCTGAGGAAACCTCTGGGGGTTTCCTCGTGCCTTTCTGCTCTGTGTAATACATGTGGTTTATATTTGCCTCCGGGGTGGAATGTTTTAAAATCCACATGTGCGAATTGACTTGGCTGAGGTTTTGTGGGGTTGGTTTGGAAAAAGCTTTGGGTTTGATGGTGTGAACACCAAGTGAGGATGTGGCTGTGCTGGCAGCTCCCTGGTGCTGTTATATTCTGTTTCCTTAGCGTGAGGAGCCTTGTGCTGTATTGAAAATTTGGGAGGCAGTGAGGGATGAGGGCACGCTTGGCAGCCTCCCTGCTTCCCGTGCTCCTGCAGTGCCTGCTCTGCGGCCCCCCAGGTGCTGTGAGAGGGTCGAGGGGCTCTGCTCCCAAATCTTGGTGCCTCTCCAGTGATTCTGGGTCAAGCTTCCCACAGAGCTCTGCCAAATCATCTCAGATCCGAGTGCTGACAGCTCGCTGCCGTGTCACTCCCGGGTCACAGCAGCTCTTCCTTTGCTCTGGTGCTGGCGCAGCTCATCCCAGCTGAGGCTGCTCCTGTCCTGGCCACGGAGGTCACCGTGGCTTGTCCCCTCACAGGAGAGGAGCTCTGGGAGGCGGAAAGGGAAAAATGGAGCACCTCCATCAGGTTAATCCTGGTTTCCATCGCCGAGAGGATGTTTGAAGCAGAGCATTGATGTCCTGAGGGTTTCTCTGCGGCATCGGGGAACCGAGGCACAACCTGGGGCAGGGCTGCACCCCGAGGCTGATTCAGGGAGACAAGGTCGTATCTGTCAAGTGCTGGACTTGACTCTGCCTCTCTCGTTTGACAGGAACCATGGAGCGTCACGTGGCTGCTGCCGGCAACTTCCTGCCTCTGCTCTTGCTCCTGGAGCTGGTCTCTCCAGGTAGGTCTGTCTCTGCTCTCTCCCTGCTTGGGGCTCCTGTTTGCAAGGTGCAAAGGCAATAATTGCTGTGTTCGTGGTGTCCTGGTGAATATGCAGAGCAGCGCTGCTGGGGTGAAGGGCTGATGTGGCTGCTATGGGTGAGCAAATCCTGTCTCCGTCAGATCTTTCATGTCTCCATCCCATGAAATCCTGGGGACCTGCACATCGTGCTCCCGCTTTCCTTGCAGTCCTAACCGACTGCGCACGTAGCGTCAGACGGCCCTTCTTGGGAGAGAGCAGATGGGACTGGACAAAGCCTTGGAGGAGGATGGATGTGCTGGTGAGCCCAGCAGTGGTAGATGTTCCTGGTGTATCTGGGTGGAAAGCCCTTGGCAACTTCCAGATGTGGATTTAGCAAGGCAAAGCTGGTGCTGGACCTGGCATGCGGTTAATTTACGTAAATAAAACCTAAAGAAAGCTGGAGGGAGGGATCACAGGCAGGGATGTAAACCAGAAGCTTGTTAGCTGTGCAGCAGCAGAATATTGCTGGCAAGGCTCTCCCTCTGCTTTCAGCAGCAAAATGATGACCTGAGCTGTGCTTTAATGTGTGCTTGGGGGGGAAATAACTCCTGTCTGAGGTGCAAAACCTCTTTTCTAATTCCGGGTGGGGGGAAAGGCAGGGTTGTGGGCCAGAAGAGCCTCCACAGTAAGCCCTTCCCACTGATGCTGTGGGTCTTTCCTGGCACAGGGGCTTCTGGCAGGGAGCTGGTGGGACAATGGCCTTTTGGTGTAGAAAATGTGCCTTTTCGGACAGGTTTTGGCATATCACAAGATGCATGAGAGCTGTAAATGTACAGCAAAGCCCCGTGAAAATTGGGATTGTTACATGAACTGGCCTAAACCCCCTGGGTGCTGGTGTGGGGAGAGGGTGCCTGTGTGGCTCTTGCTGATAAACAATAGCCAGTGTGTGTCTGTTTGATAGCACTGTGCCCTTTGGAATAAAGGCTTTTTCCCCCCTCTTTTCCCCTCCTGAAGCCTCGAGATGGCTCACCCAGATTGGCAGCCTGATTAAGCAGTCAGTAGATGACATTAGCTGTGAGTGACAGGCGCAGTCAATCTCCCTCTGGTGTCGTGTTGGATCAAGGAGAGCCTCACTGGGTAACTGCCCTGGCGCTCCCCTGGAAAGGGGAAAAATACGGAAAAAAGACAATCCAGCAAGTCCTTTACCCCCGCCTAGAAGTAATTTGCCAGTCTGTCCCTTTCGAAGTGGGATGGTGGGGTTTGCCTGCCCAGCTGGGGACTTGCTCCTTCCCTGCAGAAACAAACTGCAAGGCCTTGGACAGGCAGCACATGGAGACAGGGATTTGGAGGCTTTGCAGCTCAGCAGCATTCCAGCCCTTCTGTCCTAAGCCCTGCCCAGGGCTTGGGTTGTCCCCTCTGTGATAAGCAAGTGCTGGCACAGCTCCTGTGCCCGGGATAGGGATGAGTGTGTGGATGCCCTGCCACACACGCTGGGCACTGCAGGTGGGGGAGCAACTCTTCCCAGAAGGTTTGCAGAGCTCCTGGTGAAGCGAGGAGCTGGGATATAATGGACAAGTTGGAGCCTGAGTGGGCTTGGAGTGTTTGGAAGAGGATGGTTCAGCTCTGGCATGGCAGTGGAGTCTCCCTGCTCCTGCCTGGCTGCTGCTGCAAGAGGTGAGCAGAGACCTCCATCACCCGAGGTCTCCCTGGAGCCTTCCATTTTCCAGGCTGAACACCCCCAGCTTTCCCAGCCTGGCTCCAGAACTCTCTCAGCATCTCCATGGTCTCCTCTGGACTCCCTCCAGCAGGTCCATGTCCTTCCTGTGCTGCGGGGACCCCTTCTTGTGTTGAGGGTTACAAGGATGGCACCTCCCAGGGCATAACTGGGTGGTTGTGGAAATCTCTCAGAAGGAAATTCCAGCCTCCGTCCTGCGATTTGCAGCCCAAAGCAGTGTCCTGCCTCCAGACCCTCCCGCAGCATCTCCCAGCTCTCAGGTGCTGGTCCCCCTCCTCCCTGAACACACAGATCCTGTGTGCCAGGTGGTTTGGAAGCCTCCCAGCACCTGCTGCAGCTGGATTTGGAAAGTGCAACTTATTTTTAGCATGCTGGTGGTGTTAAGAAATGTATTTTGAAACAGAAAGGTTTTGCAGAAGCGAGTCCTGTGTGCCAAGGGCTGCTGGAAGAGTTTTAGCCTCGTTTGCCCCTCCCAGAGCCTGCTGGCCCCAGCGTGGCAGCCAGTGTCAAGTGTGCTGCCAAGCCTCTGGAGATGCTCTTAGCTCTCAAATAACCCATTTTGTCAGGTTCCTTTTTATTTTCTTTTCAGGTGCTTAACTCCAGAGGCTGGGATTTAAATGTGCCTTTGCACCAGTGCTGCCTCCAGTGCTTTCCCATTTCTCAGGGTGTTTAACCAACCTAGTGCCTCAGGAAAGAGGGCAGCGCTGAAAAAATCCCTGCGTTATTATGCAGGGAGCCCTGGGGGAGCTTGGGCTGCTCCCCCATCCTGTGCCCATGTCCCCAGGAGCAGGTTTGTTGGGATGCACACCTGGGACCTGTGTTTGAAAGGTCTCAGGAGCATCTCCCTCCTTTGGGAGCTTGGGCAGGCAAGGAGGATGCTGAAGCTCGGTCTGTTCTTGTTTCCTGAGGTGGGATGCTGAACACGCTCCGCCAAACCTTCCTGGGAAATCATTGTGTGCCTCTCCCTCCACCTCTTTCCCTGCAGCCCTGGAACAGTAGATCTTTCCTGGTCGACTCTTTCCCTGGCTCAGGCTGCCTTTGTCACTCTCCTACGTGCTCTGCACTTGACTCTGTCCCCTAATGAGGCTGCGGGCCAGGGGCAGGCTCCTGAGCTTCCAGCGCCGTGGAAAGGGAGTGGAAAGGAGTGAGCCTGGTTATTAAAGGTGAAAGGAGGCAATTAGAGGGAAAGGCAGCCGGGTGATGGGAGAGGGAAGGAGCACAGGGGTTTGCTGGGGTGGCTGACAAGGCGAAAGGCTCTCAGCCGTGGGAACAAAGCGAAGGTATTAATCATGGGCTAAACCAATAATTGATGCTCCAGGTCCCTGTGCTGTCGGATTTCTCCCTCCCCTCTGCCTTTTGGAAAATACCAAATCCAGAAAGGCTGGTGGAGGGAAGTGGCTCTCCTGCCAGCATTTATGGAGGACCTCATGGTACTTTCTGTCCTCCTGCAAGCTCTCATCTTGGGGGTTACACCTTGCCAGCCTGTGCCTGGTGCCCTGTGAGCATTCCCAAGCCTTTCCCAGCCGTGCTGGCCAATGCCAGGGAAATGACTCCTTGTTTTTGTTCTCTTCCCAGGTCAGGGCAATCGCCTGCCATACTTCATCAACTACTTCTTTGACACCTACCTGCTGATCAACGAGGACACACCTGTGGGTAAGTGGGATGGGCCCATGGGCAGGGGCTGCCACCACACCACAGAAAAGTATGGAAAAGGAATGCTTTTCTTTTGATTGACAGATGGAGCTTTTCTTTCTTTATTTAGCCGGGGATTGGTTTTTAGTAAATGCAGGAATCGACCCGGTCGTTCTCGGTGCCTTCCCAGGCTCTCAGTCCATTAAACTTGTGGTCTTCAATCAGGGCTCGTGACTGGCTTTTAATGTGGGAGGAATTGATTGGGAGGCTGGGATGGAGCCTGTGGAGGTCCCTTCTCCCACTTCCAGCCATGCAGCACCTTCCTTAAGAAAGGGCTCTTGCTGCACCCACGTCGTTACCAGGGCTGTCAAGGGTTGGAAGAGTCTGGAGAGATCTTCTCCAGTGGCTGCTCAGCTCAACCAGCACTTCCAGCTGAGCCTTCTGTCCCTTCTTGGGTCCCCTTGGCCAGACATTCGCAGCCCCTGTGGGATTTGGGGTGGTGTCTGAGCAAGCAGGCAGGATGTGGAGTCTTGGTGGCGTGTTTGGATGGATGGGGAGGCTCCTGCGTGGCAGCTGAGCTCTGCACAGACGTGCACCCTCAGGAGAAGCCCTGGGAAAGGAGCAGGAGTGAGAGCTGGTTGGGAACAGCTTAATGGAAATGCTTCCTCACAGAGCACCTTGCTCTCCAAGTACTCGAGCTCAAAATACCTTATGGGAATTGGACTGAACTTCTATTTTGTCAGAAAATAGGGAGATTTCCTACAGCCTGCTTTCCAGTGAGACATTATGCAAGTCAAGTTGTTCCTGGAATTACTTCGGCAGTTGAATTTCTTTTTTTTTTTTTTTTAAACTTTGTGTTACACCGCGTATGTATATAATTGACTCTTAAAGATATTGGCACATTGGGATTTTGTTTCCAGATGCACCGAAGGGAAATGTCAGCCTGGGAAGTGTTGACACACACAGCTGTTTCTGTGTTTCCTGCTGTCGGTAGGTGTTTTCTGAGTTAAGGTTTATTAAGTTTAAAAAAAAAAAAAAAAGGCAGCATCTGGAAACACCTTTCCGAGATCCTGAGTGTGAGGAGCAGAACGGTGTGTGGTGCCTGTTCCCTGGGGAAAAAAAAAAGTGTCTCTTTTTGAGGTCTGTTTGAGCACCCATCTCCATGACATCCCTCCCTACGGCATCCCCTCCCTCCAAACCCAGCAGTTCCCTGTCTGCTGCCTGCCATGCCGAAAGGGATCTTAAGCAACAATTAAGAGATCATTCCCCCTCTAATCACTTACAAGAGTAAATTAGTCTTGTCAGGAGCTATTAAGACAGAGAGCTCGGAATTCATTAGGCGAGATTGGGCCGAGGGAGCTGCTGGCGCTGCCGCCGGTCCAGGCTGATTAATTTCTCCCAAAACATCATCAATGCCCATCTGTTTCATTTAGGTCTGGGGAGAGCAATTTTCAGGTGGACTGACCCTGTAGTCAGTTATTTCACCCAGAAGTAATGGAAACACAGACACACACGTGCGGAGGGAGTCGGAGGTGGGAGCTCCAGGAAGGCGCTGGGGAGGGAATTGTAGGAGAGGGAGGGAGATGCTGGAGAGGAGGATGAGGAGGAGGGACGGTGATTGGTTCGGGTGTGTTGGCATGGGCAGGACAGGGTCCCAGGACAGCCCGTGCCAGCTGCCAGCAGCTGTATCACCCTGTTCTTCACTTGGAAAACGGGAGTTTTCCAAGTATCCCGGCTGGATAATGCCGCTTGGGAGAAGAGTGTGCAGGAGAAGGACTGTCCATCTCTATCCTGCTGCTGTTTGCCTTAAACGAAATCGTTCCAGGGGCCATTTCGCTTAATCACAGACCTTTTGGAGGGCTGTGGGTGAGGGATGCTATGGATGCCAGGTGAGTGGCTGGAGGGCCCTGGCAAAGGCGTGACATGAGCTGGGGAGGTGGCATTGCTGCCACGGGGGTTGCTGCAGCCCCGGGTTTGTCAGCAGGTGGGAATGGGCAGGCAGCACTCCAGGCTCCTCTTGGTCGGGGTCCCTGCTGCTGCCAAAGGAACGTCTTCTTAGCATAATGTAATGACTGGAGTCTAATTGCCCAGCAAATGGATTTGCTGTGAGCAGGACAGGAATGGGAAAATGAAGATGATCCATCATGTCAGGTCTGTAAGTAGCCTTATAACCACCCAGCTTGGATTCACCCAGGTTTCTCTGAAAGCTTTCATGCCTCAACGCCTTGCAAAATGCATGACAAAAGAGGCCATTCAGACGAGTGTAATTCCACTTCCCCTTCATCCTAGCGATAACATTTTAGCGTCACTGGAATAATGTTGTCTTAAAAGAGTGGGAAACGCTTCAACCACTGCACTTGAGGTGCTAACATGCACCTGGCCTTGCCCTTAGGCTGTGTTGTGTCAGGGGTATGGTCACGCGGGTGGGGACAATATGTCCACTCCTGCCCATCAGACCTTGGTAACTCATGCCTTAAAACCAGGAGAGGAACTTAGTCTGGATCTTAGGCCAGGTTGGATGAGGCTGTGAGCATTTTGTCTAGTGGGAGATGCCCCTGAATGTGGCAGGGAGTTGTAACAAGGTGATCTTTAAGGTCCCTTCTGACCCAAACCATTCCACGATTCCATGAAGGACTGGTGTCCCCTGTAAAGCCTGAGGCTGAGCAGTGCCTGGCACAGGGAAACAAACCCACTGGGATGACCATTCCCTGGGCAATGTGAGTGTGAGGAGGTGCTGGTGAAGCTGGTGGCAGCACCTGGGACAGCTGGCTCGTGGGGAGGCTGGGCTCCCACAGGACTCCTGCCAAGGCTGCCTGCTGTTTGATTCCCTTACTTATTCCTGGGTAGAAATGTCTGCAGCTGAGGCTCTTGGCTCTCCACCCCACCATCCCAGCTCACTGAGATGCCCCCTGGGACTGGTGAGACGCTCAGCCCTGGGTCCCCCCAATTCGGCTGCCTCAGCACCTCCTCCCAACGTATTAACCTGGGACAGCGCAGGGGCAAGGAGAACCCGCAAGTCAGCAAGTGCCAGGGTCGGGAGCCCTGCAGAGTGACAGCCCCGGGCAGTGCTGGCTCAGCACGGTGTCCAGTGACCCGGGCTGTGTTTGCTGCCCGGAGCGCCCTTTCCCTTCCCTGCGGCTCCATGGCTCTCCCAGGAGGCACGGGCTGTGCTCTCCATCCCGGCGTCCTCCGTGCTCAGAGAGCAAGGCGGATGGATGGATGGATGGCTGACAGGGAATTTCACAGGTTGCTCTGCCCTCTTTTTGCCCTGTGCAGCTTTCGCTGAGCTGGTAAACGCTGTGACCATGGATATTTCTCCTCTAGATTTGAACAGGCAGAGCTGAACCTTGCTCTTGGTAAGACCTGCTTCAGAATGGGCTGTAGCAGGCACTGCCCACGGCGTTGTGGCTCTCGCTGTGCCCCAAGCCTGCTGCAGCCCGAGAGGAGCCAGGGATCCTGGAGTGCCACTGAGGTGTGGGTGCACTTCGCTGGCTGGTGGCGATTAGAGGGTTTAGGTTGGTGTGTGACACCTCGTGCCTGCTGCGACGCAGAATTATTTCACGAGAAAACTAAAGAGGAATGTGGTGTTTCGCAGGCAGGGTGCCCTGTGGTAACTCCTCACATGGATCTGAGGCAGCACATCCCTCTGATATTTGTGGATGAATTGACTTAATTCTCTGTCCTAGACAAGGACCAGGCCAGAGGGCTTTTCTCCTCCAGGCAGGGAAGGCTTCCATCCTCCACACTCTGTATCTGTCCTTTCCAAGGCAATCATCTCTTCCAACATCTGCCTTTTGCTGCCATGCTCTGGTGCTGGACAGGGAGATGCTTTGGCACCCAGGAAGCGTCCCCAGGGGTGCTGGGCCACTCAAGCTGCTGCTGAAGATATGGTTATCAGTGTGGGATTGAGCATGGGCTAAAACTGTTTGATCCCACAGCTGTCGGCATCTGCCGGCCACCGCCGTGCCCAGGCTCCTCCAAATCCATCACTGGAAAGAAAAAGACAAAANAAAAAAAAAAAAAAAAAAAAGCTGGCTCTCTGATCCCCGCATCCTTCTGGCCTGATGAAATTTCAGAGCTCGGATATCCGTGTGCGAGGCTTGGGGGCCATCTGTTGGGGTCAGCTTTGGATGGAGGACTGTGGTCAGACCCTTTTCCCTTTGGTGTCTCCGGGTCTCCCCCCTCGCTGCAGGAGAGGGGGATGCACCTGCTCTTGAGTCCCTCTTGCTCAAAATGAGGTGTTGGAGCTAAAGGGAAGATTGTAAATTAATCTCGGTGCACCACGGTGTTAAATGTTGCAGTCGCAAGGCCAGAAAGTACCCTGGAGGCCCACTGCTAATGAGGTGCTAATTGGTTAACAAGGAGGTGGGCCTCAGCATGGCTTTCAAGTTTGGGATTAACGCCTCCAGGACAAGGCACTGGGAGGAACACCGGGAGCATGGGGCAGTGCAAGAGTTCTAGCCGGGAGTCACTGCCTTCCTCGCAGGCAGGTGAGCTGTCAGCGGGAAGACTATCCCTGTTTTTGTGTGTGTTTGCTGACAAAAGTGCTCCATAGAAAAGCTGCCGTGCATTCAGGAAGGCAAGGGAATGTGCAGTTACGGGGAAGGTGGGAGCTCGGAGCCAGGAGACCTTTCCCCGTGCCAGGGACAGCAATGCTACATGTTTAGATTTATTTGTTAAGGGTTTTTCTTCTACTCTGCCAAGCTGGAGTTCAGCTAGGATCAGCATTTAGGCCTAGCTGATGGTAGGCTTGCAAGGTGGATTTATAGGGTGATGCCCCATCCCTGGAAGTGTCCAAGGCCAGGCTGGACAGAGCATGGAGAAACCTGGGATAGTGGAAGGTGTCCCTGCCCATGGAAAGGGGTTGGAACGAGATGATTTCAAGGGTCCCTTTTCCCCAAACCGTTCTGTGAGAGGACGGGGAAGGCTGCCCGTCCCTCTGCTGCGCTGTTGTCTCTGATGAGCCTCAGCTGATGGTGAAACCAGGCTGCTGCACGTAAATAATCCCCAGCTGGGAGGGCAAACACAGGGTGAAACCAGTGGGCAAGTGCGTGGTGGCACTTGGTCTGTGGCTGGTTACAGAGCTTGGGGAGCAGGTGTGTTAGTGCTGATGCAGGAGCTTGGGGTTCATGATGGCAAAAAAACCCCACAATGCTGCTTTTGTTGTTTATCTGACAGAAATAAGGTGAGTTGGCAAGCACTGGAAGACCCTAAACTGCTTGGTTTGCTTGCTGGGTGGGCTGCCTGTGTCCATCACCCCCGTGGGGGTGCCTGTGTGCAGCAGGCAGAACTGATTTGGCCTTTTTAGGAAGGGTAATCCCAGAGGAATATGCCAGACTCTGGCTGTGACAGAGACTGCATGTTTTTTAACGTGCCTTGTTAACAAGCTTCGTTATGGCCATTGATGAGATTCTCCTCCACAAAGGGAGGCTGTGGCCGCCTCGCCTTCCTCTTCAGTGTTTATTTATCACCCAATGGCTGTTTACTGCCTAAAACTGAATTTGCAGGGTTCTTGAGTGCTCTTCAGAGGGGCAGCCTCATTCTTCAGTGTGCTGATGACCTTAGTGAACAGCAATATTTGAGGAGAGCTTAAAAAGGGGATCTCAGCTCTCCCAACTCAAGCCCTTTCTCTGTCATTTTAAGGCCCATTGATGAAATTACTTGTTGAGCTGCAGAAAGTACAGCATCTTTAATGAAAACTTAAGGCTAGAAAATTAGTTATTCCCAACATCAGGAAACTTAAGGTTTGAAAAAAAAAGCCCCACTCCCACCCAAACCCTTAACCCTCTGTCATTAAATTAATCACTTCATCAATCACTTAAACTTTCATATCTGCTTTGCTAATAGGCAGTAACATTAATGTTTATGGTTAAGAAGGGGAAGAGGGAGAAGGAAGAAAGTATTTTTGCAATATGGACTCATTAACATGCCAGGGTAACCTTGCTCCTGGCAAGCGCCTCATCAAACCATCCGAAGGTTTGATCTCGTCACCTTTCGAGCCCTGGCACGGGGGGCAAGCCCTTTCCAGAGAGAGGGAGAAAGATGTGTGGGTTTGGTAATGAGGTCTGGGGTGATTTTTTATGTCTGGGATGGCTTTAGGAGCATTAATTATCTGTACAGGGCTGTCTGTAGGAGCCTCATTTGCGGGCTGGCTTCTCGCTGGCTGTGCCCCATTCCTTGTTACTCTGGAATGCCCAGGCTGGGATGTCAGCACTGTCCCAGCTCAGTGAAATTGGGCCTTCCAGGCTGATTGGAGGCATTAACATGGGTGACAAAATTGATATAGAGCAGGGATAATAATGTGAGTCAGGCTTAAAAAAGAAAAAAACACGGAAGGGGGGGAATAGTACGTATGTACGGATATGTGTGTATATATTGAAGTTAGGAGATGTGTATATGTATGTATATAATATGTGTGTGTCTTTGTGGAGGTATTCACGTTCTAAGGGAATATTATGAGCCAAGGGTATTGCCCTGCACTGGAGGGAAATACTTGAATTTGCATACACTCATAATTTGGTTTTTGGTGGGGAAGGTGAGCTGTGATTTCACCATCAGAAAAAAACCAGCTCTGGTTGCAAACAGAGATGAGCATGCTTGTGTGTTTTGCCAGATCAGAAACTTAATGTCTTTGAGTTGTGTGAGCTAAAAAAAGAAGGGAAAAAACCCCCTAACCCTAACTCCTTTACCCCCTACTTCTAACACTGGCACATCTGAGATCTCTGCAATCTGGATCTGCCCCATCCCTGGAAGTGTTCCAGGCCAGGTTGGATGAGGCTTGGAGCAACCTGGTAAAGTGGAAGGTGTCCCTGCCCATGGCAGGAGGTGGAACCAAGACAGTCTTCAAGCTCCCTTTCAACCCAAACCATTCCATGACACCCTCAATGACTCTTTCTTTACAATTTTCAGACTAGTAAGAAAATTGCCCTTTCAGTTAAAACTTTCTATAATCAGGCCCTGTGGAGGTTCTTTCCTTTAAGAAAAAAACCTCAAACTATTTGCTGCCACCACCATCAGTTTTGGCAAAACAAGACAAAAAAATGCCAAGGGAAAAAAAACATCCTCCAAAAACATGCCACCTCTTGGGAAGCTTGTTTTATCACATTTTCCGTGGTTTTGGGGAGTGTGGGTCACCTCAGTGTCATCGCACGACTCCATCCCCTGCCCGTCTCCTGGCTTTTAAACTGATTTATGGCTGGCATGTGCTAGTGCACCCTCCTGCCTTTGAGTGGCTTAATGTGCTTGATTGGCAGGGGGAGTTAATAAATTGGTTCTTCCTGTCAAACTGCTCAGATACATTGATGGCTTTTGAATTAACTGTAATCACTTGGGGAGGGGGGAAAGAAAGCGTTGTTGGACAACTCTGTGAAAACATCTGTTCCATTTGCAGCGCTGGTCAGAACAGTAAAAAAGCTCCGTGCGCTCCCTCTCTTAAAGATTTATTAATATTGCTGGGTACACGAGGGGGAAAGATTTCAAACACTTGACATTTAATGGTTAGTAACTCAATTTTATTCTATTCATCTGCATGGCTTTGTCAGGTGCCTGCTCTGTCGAGGCTCTGGTATTGTATCACGGAGGTTGTCTTGCTGCCTGTGAGCAATTAGGAGGGTGATTTGGTACCTGAAACCGGAGAAACCTTTTTATTTTTCCTTTCTAATTGATTATTAGCTTTGAGGTGAGAGCTGGTGTCGTGGAACGTAATATCCTTTCATAAACAGTGATGCGGTGGCTTTACTTGCTCTGCTGTTTTGGTTTCAAGCAGTTTATTTGCAAAGAAGAGGGGGAAAAAGATTTTGAAATGTAGAAAGTCCAAGGGAGATGAACAATTTGGGGTATGGAGAGAAGCGAGGAGCATCCTCCCAGGCAGAGATTAATGGTTGTTACTAACGATTTTGGGAAATAGAGGGGAAGGAATAAGATGTGGCAGGAGACTGTAAAATAAGTAACGGCACTGCGGAAAACCCTGACTCTGGAAACGCACCTTTTCCCATATGACAGCAGCATGGAATTAAACACATCCTGACGGATAAAACAGCATTTCCCTGTGTAGGAGCACTGATGTGTAGTGGGATGGTGAGGCGAGAAGTGAGGGGACCACACAGAAAGCACCATCCTGCCTCCACATCTCTCCCGGCAGCTTTCCTAGGGGTATAAAGGGTTGGGGAAAAAACACCTCCCAGGATTTGCAAGTAGATTCTTTGCCTTGGAAAATTTGTCTGTGCTCCCATCAGGTGCAGAGTGGGGAGTGAGGGCTTGCAGAGAGCATCGGCTAAGAAATCATTGCTCACCTGCTTTGGTCGGGCTGGGGGAAAGAGTCAGAAATTAAGGCTCTGTATTGTGGGGAAAAAAACATTCCAAGCTGGTTTCATCACGCTGCAACAGGATGATCTCATGGAGCCATAAAAATTGGCAGCATCCTCAAAGTTCACACAACACTGGCAGGAGAACGAGTTTCACTGGTGCTGGGATGCTCGACTGGCAGTTTCTGGCAGATAGAGGTGGGAAAGGTGTCTCCTAGGAGAGAGGGGAGGCTGCTGCCGCCATTGATTTTTAAACCAGGAGCTTGATTTTGCATTCCAGGTTGTAAGTTGGAGGTGTATTTTTTATTTCGTTTTGCTGGTTGCTTCATCTCAAAAGCCAAAATTGCTGTGCTTGGTGGGCATCCCATTGTGAAATCAGCTGGAATCTGTTGGAGAAGCTGTTTACCAGTGCTGGTATTCCCCCCCTTTAGCCCCCAGAAGTAGAAGTTCACCCCAGGACCAGCAAATACTGTAGGTGGCCTGGGTTTGCTCCTCGTGTTTCCTGTATCCAGTGGTGTTATCCAGGCAGGCAGAGGGACAGTTTTCCCTGGGATGCTGCTCCCAGGAGTGGAGGAATGCTCCCCCGAAGAAGTTTTCCTGTCATGGATCTGCCTGCAGGCTCTTTTGAACAAGATGCAATGTCAGTATTTGGGCTGCCCTGGCTGGAGGGGGCTGACAAGGCGCAGGGCTGGGCCAGCTGCACGGCCAGGCATGGGCTCATCCCTGCTTTCCATGAAAGCCACTGCCTCCTGCAAGTGGCCCCAGGTGGTTGGATAATGGCATCCTTAATTGTGCTCTGAATGAGATTAACTTCTTACCTGACAGCCTGACATCTTTATTGTTATTAATGTGTGAATAATGCACTGTGGTGGGGTTTTTATGCATAACTTCGGTAGCAAATGTTTTCCTTTTGTTTCCTGGTGGCTGTTACTTTGCCACCGAGGGATTCCCAGGCTCCAAGGGCGGGGATCCCAGAGTTCAAGGAATGCTGCTCCTATTTCTTTCCTTATTAAATGGTCACTGCCCTTGCAGTGCAGCTCTTCCCCTTTATTTCTTCTTTTGAACTCTGAGTAGAGGTGGTGGCAAGCAATTCCTCTGGTAAGTCTGGAGTTTCTTGGGACAATGGGTGTTGGAGTGGGACATGGGGGGCTAGGGGCCATCAGTCAGATGAGGCTTGGGATTTTGGGGTGCATCCAGGGATAGGGAGGCTTGGGGTGCTGCCAGGGATGGGTGCAGGTGCCTGTGGGGCTGAGGGTGCTCTGGCAGGGGCTGGATCTGTCCCTTGGAGCTGGAAGGGAAGGGAAAGGGAGCTGTGGAGGGTGGGAGGCGGCTGCAGTCTGTCGACTCCACGAAAAGTAGTTTCTGTGATGTAACTTGCTATTAAACAGGATAACAAGGTCAATAATGCCTTGCCTGGGAGAGTTTCGGCCGACACTTCTATCAAAACCAATATTAATTTTCACTAATTAGGAGCTGCAGCTAATGAGTGTCACAGCTAATTTACCTCATCCATAATGAGGGAGAGGAGGGGGTCAGGTGCCTGGGATCAGAGCCTGCGAATCTGCCTCCTCTCTGCTCCCCCTTTCTTCCTGGCCCAACATGTGTTTGTCACCTGGGTGGCTTCCGTCTGCAGGGACATGGGAATGTGTGTGTGGTCCTCTGCTGCCTTCCTTGGAGCACGGGAATGCTTTGGGAAGGCAGGGAAGGAGCTGGATGGGGAGACACGCTGTGCAGCAGGTGTCGGCTGTTCCAGTGGGGGGAGGGAAAAAGAGCTTGGAAGGATGTGCAAGGGAAATCTTTGGGAAAGGAAAGGGTGCCTGTTGTCCTGAAGGGGAAGTTGTAATGGAGTGTTTGCTCTTGAAACTCTTTTAATTTCAAAAGCCTTCATCGTGTGTTTTATCCGTGTTCCCTTCCATACCTTTTATCCCCGCGAGCCAGCCTGGAAAGCACCAAATGGTGAAGCAGTGAGTCTGTCACCGTCCGTAGTCTTGTGACTCGCTCTAGGGAGTCTTTCTCTTGTCTTTGATTCTGTGACAAGCTGGAACAAGTGTTGCAAATGTTCATGGCGAGTGAATTTTTGTAAGCAGATATCTTTGGTGCTGTGCAGGTTGTCTTCCTGCACAGGTCGCCAGCAGGAGCATTCCATGGATGTTGCCAAGAGTGCTAACAGAAAGCACATTTCTGGTTTGGAATTGTCCCTCTTCGGCTTGTAAACTTGATCTGACGGCTCAGACAAGGGAAGAAAGGACGCAGTGAACATCGTATCCCTCTGAAACATCTTTATAGTCTGCGCTTTCTAAACAAGCCGGAGTCTAGGAATTATCCACAGGGATTATTGCTTTAAATAAGAATACACTAGAGAAATTTGTGGTCTGCTGTCAGACAGCTCGTTGTTAGGGATGGCTAAAATTGACTGAATAAATGATTCACTGGTTTTATTCGCGTTGCCCTGACTATAAACCTCAGGAGTCTTCCTTGTCGGAATTGATCTGTTCTGCCGGCAAAGCCACGAGCAGCACGTGCACCACCAGCCTGTCCTGACACGTTGTAGGAAGACAGAAGAGCTCTTGCCTTGTCCAAGGCATCTTTCCTAGCAGACACCCTCCCATTTGGGGTGTCTGCGGCCTTGAGAGAAGGGCTTGGCTTTTAGGCATGTCCTGGGAAAGTCCCACAGGAAAGTGATGTGTGGAGGAGAGCCTCTCTTGGAAACCAGCTCATCCCAGAGCATCCTTTTGGGGCATCCCATGAGGTTCTGGTGGGAGCTGCTTGTGGTCCTGCCTCTCATCCGTGTGCATACTGGGCTTTGCCTCCAGTTTCGTTGTCCAGCTGCCCAGCTAATCCTGGCTTGGGCAGGTTTATTTGATTTATTTTTGTTTTTATTTAGCTGTTGGCCTGAAATTGCCACCCAGCCTGTGGCAGCTCCCGGAAGGTGTTTTCCCTCTGCCTGCTCCAACACTTACTGCACCCTTAAATGTGTGAACTTCTTGTTCTTCACCAGCTCCTCCCGTGTCTGTCATCGGCCTCAATGGGGAGAGGAGAATATATAAACATGGCTAATAATACATATATATAATATACAGAAGGAATTTGTGCCCTGAGGCTGGGCACGTTATCTGGTGATTGTCCCCTTCCCCTGTTCTCCCTTCAGTGAGGGCCAAGGTGGCTGAGAAAGTTTCTTGGAGCGTATTGCCCAGGGAGAAGCGACCTTCAGGCAGAGTTCTTGGGGGAAAAAGCTTCCCCAAGCGTGACAGATTTGACTATAAATCTCCAGATTAATGCCCAGGTTCCCAAGGTCTGTCATCCTGCCTGGCACGTGAGCTGCTCAAAAACAACGTCCAAGCTCATCAGTCATTTGGGAGGCACAGCAGAAGGGAGGCTGCAGGGAGCCTGTGGACACGCCTGTGAGGGCACGCGGGGGACAGATGGGACAACATCCCCGTCCGAGGGCACACACGGGCATCCCAAAACCTGAGGAGCCTGGGATTATGTCTCGGGCAAGAGATGGAGTTGGAAGAGAAGCAGGGGTTTTGCATGAGAAATACCTGGGGTGAGGAGGTGCAGGGCCAGGGCTGAGACCCCCAGAGTCTCTCTTTTCGTCTCTTCTTTTTCTTATGGAAAGAGTCGAACTGGTTTTAAAGTAGATTCATCATGAGTATCTCTTATTGGTACAGGTATTAAGTTAGTTATGAATTTCTTGCACTTTCAGTCCTAGGAAAATCCTTCCCTTATTTCTTTTGCGTTCACCCTTGATTGATAAGGTTTATTATCACTCTTTAATAACCACAGATATAATCTCAGCCCAAATTTGAGGAATTTATGGGAGTTACCTGGGCCCAGGGTATCTGCATCCTGCCAAGGACAAGGGCTAGAATAAAGGACAACCAAAAAAGAAGAATGGCTCTCTTTTAATGGGAACGGGGAAAAGAGGTGCATTTCTTGCTGATGGCAGCTCACTGCTCACAAAGCAGCACTGCGTGGGAGTGCCTGTGGTGTGGTTGGATTGGTGGATTGAGTTTATTTTGGGGTTTTCTTTGAGGTTTTTGGCTGTGTCTCGTGCCGTGGGGATTGCCAGCCTCTGGGACAGTGTCCTCAGGGCTGTGGGATGGCTCATCTCTCAGCTGTGATGCACCAAGGTTCATTTATGGGCATCCATAAGGTCCTTCAGTAGAGCCAAGGGGCTGATGTGGATTCGGTCTGGAAATCAGTTTTAGGTGGGAAGAGTAGGGTGGGTTTTCTTCATCCAAGAAATGGTCCAATAGCACAGGAAAGGTTCAGCTGTGGTGAATGTACTCTGAAGAGGCTGGGTTTGCATGGAAGTTGGAGGCTGCTGCTCCAAAGGGGCTGGAAAAATGGATATATGTGACACCTGTTGGGTCACAGGAGTCTCTGATGTGTAGAAGTAGCAGGGAGATGCTGAATTTGGTGGTCAATACCCATTTCTCCCTCAATCAGGGCTTCAGGGGAAAGAGAAGCTCTGAAAGTCTTCACTCTGAGGAATTGAAAGAAAAAAAGCCTAAAACTGTGACTTACTGGATCACTTTTCTCTTCATAAATTTCCACTTTTAGAACAGTCTGTGAAACCTCAGTGATTGCTTTCTTTTTGCTTTCAAACAACCCAGCAGCTGGGATTTAGCGTGGAGTTTTGTGTTCAGTTTGGATTTTAAAATGCTTTTTGGTTTTACATGTGACTGAGGGAGTTTTTTTTGAGCGCTGGCTGATCTGGACACTGGGTGAGGGGTGTGTAGGCTCAGCCTGCAGAAAGAGCCTCTCACAGGTCACCTTGGCCAGGGGAATCACAGAATCCTGGAGTGGTTTGGGTTTGACCATTTCATTCCAGCCCCCTTGCCGTGGGCAGGGGCACCTTCCACTATCCCAGGCTGCTCCAAGCCCCATCCAACCTGGCCTTGGACACTGCCAGGGATCCAGGGGCAGCCACAGCTTCTCTGGGCAGCCTGTGCCAGGGCCTCAGCACCCTCACAGGGAAGAATTTCTCCCCAATATCCCATCTAACCCTGCCCTCTGGCAGTTTAAAGCTATTTCCCCTTGTCCTGTCTAGTAGAAGACTAGAACTGCTCCTATAGGAGGATTTGTGATTTCAGACATGTCACAGGTACTGTATAACCTACAATTTGTAATGCACTGTCAAGGAGGGGTCTGGGCTCGTTGCACGCCCAAGGGATTGCATCAGTCTTGGAAATAGCCCTTCACTGCTTCCCTTCTCGCCCTGTTCTCTCCTGCTGCTGTGATGAAGTTCCTGCAGCAAGTGTTCCCTGGGGTTCTGAGACAAAAGGCACCCGGGCAGGTACGATCCTGAATCAGGAGCCCTGTGGATTCTTGCAAAGTGCTGTGGAAGTGACTGAGAGATGCTTTTTGTGGTGTTTTGCCTAAAGCCAATTAATTCTGGTGTTCAACCCTGCTCTTGTTCTCTTTGTGACGACTTCTGGACGAGCTGTTCTGTGCTTTTTCAGGAAATTGAGGCAGGCTGGATGCTGTGTGCTTGCATGAGGATATGTTTTTGTGCAGGTGCTTCCACAAACCCTTGGAAAGCTCTTTCCAGAGGTAGATTACATTCCATCAACATGCAAAGGCATTCCCACCTGACCACAGTGACCATTTATGTGGGGTGAGCTGCCAGTTGCCAACACTCAGAGCGACAGTTGTAGGAGCAATTAACAAGAAATCCTTTGCCTGAAATATGTTTTTAATAAACCATTTGCTGGATATATTCAAATAACAAATAAATTCCTGCAAACCTGAGTCTATTTGCAGACAACTTGCAAATGAGAAAGGCTAAATTAATTGAATGCTCCAGTCACTGGGGATAATGGTCCAGCTGTAACAGAGCTCTCCAGATGTTTGTTTGCAGAAGAGTGTGCTTTCATAGGAAAAGAAAAACACTCGTGGGTATATTAACTCAGAAACAAGTTTACAGCTGTGTGCTCGCACGCTCTGCCTCGCTCTCCCCACCAGCCACTGTGGAGCTCTGTTCCAAGTTTTCCTCTTGCAATAAACAGCCTCTTTATTTCTCGCTCATTGTCCTCTTGGCCACGTTTAGACATCTGTGACGTCCAAAGTGAGGCAGTGGCCCTGTGAAAGCCTCCCGGGCTTCAGCAGATATCACCCTTGCTGTGCTCCAGGGTGTGCCACGTGTTGCAAGTACAGCTGGACCGCTGCCGCTTCTAGTTGAGACTGTTGTGGTTTGGCCTTTCCCTGGTTTTGGGGCGGGTTTGCTGCACAGGGCCGTAGATTGGGAGAACAGGACGCTCTGTGTGGCTGGTGGGAGCTCACAGGGATGAGTGGAAGGGCCTTGGTCACTGCGTTGGGTTTAATTCCATCTAAAGACTGGAGCTTTGCCCAACTTCTCCCGCAGGAGCTTGGCTTTATCAGCTCACTGGAGTCATCAGTCCAGCGCTCTCCATCCATTTCCCTGGGCCTTGTTTTGTTTCTGTTGTTAAACAGCCCAAGCTGGTTGTGAAGCCCCGCAGCTGAAGTGCCCCATTACTCACAGGCGAGGGGACAATGGGACATGGGGCCTCTCTTAAATGTCTCTCCACGTCGGCATCATTAATAACCGCGGCGCTGGCACCACCGGCTCCTAAATAGCCTCATTTATCAACAAGCAATTTACTACGGTGCCGTGGCAGGGACGCAGATAAGCTCCTGCCTCACATACCCAGGCACCACCTGCCAAGTCTCCCCCCGACTCCTCTCTGGCATTTCAGAGGGACAAAGAGGGAGGCGTGGGAGGAAACGCTCCGTCCGAGTTGTGACAGTCACTGTCGGCAGCCCCGAGGAGTTGGGCTGTGCCTGGAGGAGTTGGGTTGATGGGCTGCGTGCGTTTCTCAGGTTCTTTTGAGGAGAGACTTCCAAGCCCCCCTGGTTGTTTCTCTTGGTTCTCTTAAAGGTTTTGTTGCTTTCATTGTGGCTGCCCCATCTCTGGAATGGTTCAAGGCCAGGTTGGACAGGGCTTGGAGCAACTTGGGATAGTGGAAGGTGTCCCTACCCATGGCAGGGAGGTTGGAACAAAGTTGTCTTTGAGGTCCTTTCCAACTTGAATCCTGCCACAACTCTATGTTCCAAGGAGAAAGAGGAGCCGGAAATGTAACCTTTCCAAAACTGGCTGCCTTGGGTTTCCAATTCCTGCCCCGTTGCTCAAGTCCTGCTTTTACTGCAGCCTTATCTTGGAGATCAGGAGGTACTAACTCAACTCTGGAGAGATAAATCAGGAAGGGATTTCACTGCATCTTCATTATAACGAGGCAGAATTCATCACCCAGCACATGTTTTGAAACCTCAGAGAGTTACGGTGACAGTCCAAGGCCGGTTTACTCATGGATCTGAGATCTGCAGGCAAAAACCTGACCGCTGGTACCGTTTCCTGTGGCTTTGAGACTTTGGATGCTCATACCAAATCCCGCTTCGGAGCAAAACACCCTGTGATATTTGGGCTGAGGATGGCTGTATTATTGTTCCCCTGAACCATTCGGAGAGCAGAGCAGCTGGGCAAAAGCTGCAGCACGAAAGGGTTTGTATTCCCTGAGAGGCTGAGAGCCTCGGGGATGTTTCAGCTTTTGTGAGGCACAGATGAGATTTCAAACAAGACGTGAATGAATCCCGTTTGCTTGCGCAAGTGTAATTTGCTGACAGGTTTGTTTTGTTGTTGGCCTTTTTTTTCTCCTCTTTCCCCCATTCATATTGATCAGCTCCTCAGCTTGACAGGGCTGCTGGTGGAGGAAGCAGTTCAGCTGCGGGCCTTTCAGCAGGGCTTGTTGCGATGGGAAAAGGGGTAATGGCGTTAAACTGATAGTTGATTTAGATTAAGCATGAGCGAGGATTTTTTTTTTACAATGAGCATGGTAGGGCATCTTTTTTCAGTGCTTTATCCCTAGGTCAGGTTGGACAAGGCTCTGAGCAACCTGGTCTCTGTTGAGATGAAGATGTCCCTGCCCATGGCAGGTGGTTTGGATTAGAAGGCCTTTAAAGGTCCCTAGGAACCCAGAGCATCCTCTGACTTCTCCGTTAGCATTGCTAATGTCCCTGCCTTGCAGTTCTGGGGGTGTCTGACACCCCACAGGTGTCCTGCAGTCCTGGGAGACCTGCTCCATGGGCATTGCAACCTAACGAGCTTTGTCTCCAGCCTCATATTAATTGCAGAACAGCTTCTCTTTTCTAATTAACACAAAGCTATGTTACCTTGCCTGGCTAAAATGCAAAATACCGCATGTGTCACCTTACTCATAAATCATTTATTTACACCAAGTAGCAAAGCACCTCATTAAATAGATTTCTGGGGTTCTGCTCTTCTCCTGTTTGCCCTGGTG
The DNA here is from genome assembly GCA_013397845.1 of Melanocharis versteri. NCBI lineage: Eukaryota > Metazoa > Chordata > Aves > Passeriformes > Melanocharitidae > Melanocharis > Melanocharis versteri. Next base: position 701,163 of record VZTG01009179.1, on the reverse strand, counting down.
TTTTCTAGAAAAGTGAGATAAGGCCAAAGAGAAGCACTGAAATCGAGGGTTGTGAGTCAGCTGCATCTTCTGGTCTCTGCCCTCCTGCTTTCTGTACTGAGGGGGGAGATGGCAGTGGGTGTGCGCCCCTGTCTTCCCAAGCTGAGGAGAGCTCACCCCCATCTCAGGGATCTCAGTGGAGCCCCTGATGGTTTATTGCATCAGGAAAGTAGAAATTAATCCCTGGAGCCAGGATTTGGCTTCAGTCAGCAGAGCTGGTTGGTGGTTTCTGGCACTGCAACGCTCTGGCTCCCACCTTCTCTGGACCCCCTTTTATGGGAGGGATGGCAGCATCTTGTAGGTCTTGATGGCATGTTGTGGCTCAGTTTATGTGATATTAGGAAGAAATTCTTCCCTGTGAGGGTGGGGAGGCCCTGGCACATCTTGCTCAGAGAAGCTGTGACTGCCCCTGGATCCCTGAAGTGTCCAAGGCCAGGTTGGACACTGGGGCTTGGAGCAACCTGGGATAGGGGAAGGTGTCCCTGCCCATGGCAGGGAGGTGGAACAAGGTCTTTCCATTCTAGAGTTCCATGTGGATGGGACAGCTGTCAACCATGCCTTTTAAAGAAAAGGTGTTGCATTCCTGAGGAGGAACTCTTGATTTTCTTTAATGTAGCCATTATTTTAATGAAACTTGTAGGATTGCTGTGTTTTCTGTGGTACAAATCCTTCTCCTGCATTTGGCTCTAACTTGCCAGGGAGGCTAAGTGTTGTTTCCCTCCACACTGGGACCTGCGATGGGGTTTCCTTTGATCTAAGAGGTAGTTTAGAAAGGAATATTTTGGAGGGAGTTGGGTAGAAGGCAGGAAGGAACAAAGGAAATACTCCTTGTTCTTTCTGGGCTGTTTCTGATTTCGAAAGTTAATTAGAAAAGGATATTCTGTGGATTTAGGGTTTAAACCTTGTGTCAGATATGTTAATCAAGGCTGCATTAGCCAGGCGTTCCTTGAGGAGTCGGTGGGGAGGGAGGGTGTACGGAGTGTTTGGGTGGTTTTGGGGATGGGCGTGGATGTGGAGCAATGCTCATGGAAGTCTTTGGCCGTGCAGAGGGAATGGGTTTTGCCTTCAGAGGTGGGGAGCACCCTCCTCTCCCAGAGCTGCCAAAATGGGAGTTTGGGTCTCATCCAGTCAGTGCTGATGATATTCCAGGATTGGTTTGCTAGCAGCTTTTCCAGGCCGGTTTTAAAAGCCCCCAGGCAATGCTGGGATGTTTCTGCTAACCCCAGATTTATGTTTTCCTTTGCTCTTCCAGTTCATCCTGCCTCCTCCCATCCCTCTACATGACTCATGAATAGTTGTTAGTAGTCACGTGAAGGCAGCTCCGAGGAGAGAGGCTGCACCTGATATTTAGGGTTTTTCCAGAATTCCCTTCTCCCCAGCCTCCTGGGAGGTGTGTGGGTACTGATGAAGATCCCAATCTGATTTCCTGTTGGCAGTGCTCAGGAGTGAAATAAATATTCCTGCAGTGCTTGAATTGGAAATGGTCCTGCCTGTTTTGTACCATCTTGCCTGTGCTCCTAAGGATTGCTCTGGTCTTTGGGAAAATTCAGGATTTTTAAGGCGCTATGCCGAGTGCTTTTCTGAGGTGATGGGACATCTTGTGCATTTACAGCTCTGCCAGAGAAAATTAAATTAGTCTCATGGGATTTCCCCCTTTATGACCCCATGATGCTCAGTGCTAATGCTTTCCTTCCCTCCACCTTTTGTATTTCTTCTCCAAGTTTTCCAAACACAGAATTTGCACTCCGGGAAGTCTAAATACTTTAATTTCCCAGTTTCCTGCTGCTCTTCTTGTTCTCTGACCCTTCTCAGACAAAGGTGTGAGTGATCCACCAGTTAATTTCCTTTAAAATTAGTACCTTGAATGGTTGGTTCACCTGCAGAGCTCGTGGCTTGTGCCTTGGGAGCAAGATCACATCCAGGCTGGAGCCAGCTCCTCTCCTCCCCCCTCCTGTCGTGGGGATGAGGAGAGAAGGACAGATATCAATAAAAGCGAATGAGACTTTTTGACAGAGCAGCTTCTGCGAGGGAACTTTTTTTTTTAAGGGTGCAAACAATGGATGGAGCAGAATTTACATAAAACTCATTAGAAAAAAAGTGCAAGTTTCATAAATCTTGTGATAAATTAATGCTATATCGTTCCGAACATGATGTATTAATTTTAGGATCAAATGAATGGGTCTGTGATCATTGTTGGTAATTATGAGGCTCCCAGGCAGTTTGGAGAGGAAATTATTTTTAAGGTTTTTTTTTTACGTGCTGGAACCCTTTTTTCACCAGAAATATCTTAACAGACCCAAACCCCTCCATTTACACATGTTTCTTTTCTTATTTTATCTCCTGGGTGTTCTGGTGCTTTATTTGATGAGATTTTATTTACTCCCTTCTTTCGTGCTGGAGCAGCCTATTCCTTCCCAGACAAAAGGAAACAAAAGCCCTTTCAGTTTTTGGAAATTCTCCATGTTCTCCCTTGTCCCAGGGAAGGCCTGTGGGTTTTGTAGTGAGAGGGAAGGCAGGAATTGCTGCATCCCAGCTGGAGCAGGCAGGGAGAAAGGACCTGGAGTGCTCCTGTTCAGGGGATTGCCCCGGGACGAGCATTTTTGTATTCCCTTTTCTCCGGATGGGTTTGGAGATACCACAGCAGCACTAAGGTGCATCAGTGATTTTGGCAGCAATACCCCAACCTGGTTGGAGAGTTTTGGTTAATAAACCCCTGTCTCCAGCCCAGGGAGGTGCCAGTGAGTGAGCAAAGGATGTCACCTCCATCCATAGAATCCTGGAATGGTTTGGTTTGGAAGAGACCTTGAAGATCATCCAGTTCCAGCCCGCTGCCATGGGCAGGGACACCTTTCACTATCCCAGGCTGCAAGTGATCAGTTCTGAGCAAACCAAAGAAGCCCTCTGCAAATGTGGATGCTTGGCTCTTCTTTGCTGCTGCTCTCTCTGTCTTCAACAGCTCTAAAAGCCCTTTTAAACAGCTTTAAACACCCTTTTACACACCTCTGTGAGAGCTGGGGGGGTGCAAGGGAGGCAGTGCCTCTCTCTGAGGTTTACCCACTGGCTGTCAGTTCTGCTTATGGATTCTGCCTCCACACTGACTCCCCACTTAAATAACTAAACGCAGCAGAGGAATTACAGGCTCTGTCTCGGAGCATCTGAGGAACCAGGAAAAACTCTTCTGCTGTGCCTTTCACTTCCCAGCTTGACAAACTCCCTCAGAAATGGTTTTGACTGCACAGATTTGTTTTCCCTCTTTCCTGTCACCTCTGTGTTTGGCTCCTTTCCCTCCCATACATGACAGCAGCTTGTGGTTCCTGGACCAGCTGGTCCAAGGCTTTTTCCTCACACCATTGGTGAAAAAACCCTCTTTTGCTGATGGCAGAAATTGTTCTTTTCTCGTTTATTTATTATGAGAGCCTTTTTTAAAGGGTGCTGGTGTCTCCCTGCCCGCTTTGGCTCGCTCTGCCGTGCAGTAATTGGAGTGGAGGCAGCCTTGGTGGAGGAGCTGATGCCCCCCATCAGCATCTGGAAAGAGAAATGTGTAACGTTGAGCCCGGTTGAATTTTAGGAGTGGAAACTTCCCTTGGCCGAGCCCTTCTGGAAAGTTTTGGCTCAAGTGGTTGAGCCCATTCTGAGAAGGAGGTCAGGGAGTATCTGTTGAGGTTGTGCTTACAGAACGGGCTACCAGACACCTGCTTTGGGAGGGAGGCTTGGGATGGGGGGATGAGTGACTCCCCCGTGGGCCTGTGATGTGCCTTTAGGTGCCCCTGAGTGCAGCTGGGTGATGTTGGCAAGGGTTTAAACTCAGCGCGGGGGTGTGGCAGGAGTTTTGCTGGTACGGTTCACCCTGGGAATGCAGGAATGGAGGTGGAGAGGCCCTGGTGCCTGCAAGAGGCGTCCTGAGCCCTCACGTGCTTTGGTTGCCCTCCCACGCTGGCCTTGTCCCCTCCACATCACGGGTTTTCTGTGCACATTCTGTCCCGTACTCCGGGTTTGTCCCCTCCAGGAAATTGATGAAGCCTTGTTCCACACATGGGAGCAGCTCCCACTTCCTGTGACCTCCTGCTTGAAACTAGATTTTGCTTTACTTCCTTTGCCAGGGAGTCACCGTCCTTTTCTCTCCCTCTCAGTGCTCAGAGATTGCTGAGCAGCACAGAAATATTGGCATTTCATCTTTCCTTCTCAAAATCTTGGGGAAAACATTACAGAAGGGCTTTCTATTCCTCCATATTTTTTTTTCCTGAAAGGCAAAAGAGAAAATGAACTAGAGGTAAAGAAAAGGGAGCAGGTGACAAATGAGAAGAACAGGGTTGGAATTTCCAGATCAAATCCATCAAATCCTGCCTCTGAGCACGTCAGAGGCCAGGCTGCTGTGATGAGCTGGGCTAATTGGAGAGGCCTGTGCTGGGGTGACTGGGGCAGGAAAGCAGGGCTGCTGGGAGAAGGGAATGGGGCTGGGTTGTCCCATCTCCCTCACAGGCAGGAAGGGGAGCCAAGGAAATGTGGTGGCAGCTACTTTTGGAAGTAAAGTGTGGTGGTGGCCTTTGCGTAAGGTGGGGGTACTAAAATGATTTTTAACTATTTTTCTGCTGGTTGAAGGAGTTGAAGAACAGATGAGGGGCTCCCTGTGCCAGCTTGTGACCTTGATGGAGAAGCCAAAACATGGTGGCTGTGCCCATAGATATGACCCAGAGCTCAGGAGGGGTGAGGACGGCCGATCGAGGAGAAACTGGCACGGGCTGTTAAAATCAGGATTAAAATGCTTTTTATATTCAAGTGTAGTCGATGCCTGAAGTCTTGAGCCCAAAAGCCATTGCAGAAATTCCTATTAACTCCACTTGGGTATGAATCAGACCTTTTAAAAGAGAAGCTTATTAGGCAATTAATTAGAAACCTGCCCCTTCTGTGCCCTTCATCCCACCCCAGCCTATCTCTGCTGGTCTGGGTCAGCATCTTGCTCAGGCAGCTTCTTCATCCTCCGGCTCTTTCCCTGGCCCTGGGGCTCTGCACTTCCAAAACCTTCCAGGAGCTCTGGGATCCTTCCAAGGAGTGAGGTTTGGTTTTTTTCCCTCCCTTCTCATCCTCCTCTTGAAAACAAAACCAATGGAGATGAATTGGTGGGGTGCAGCCCCTTTTCCCACTTTCCTCCTTGGCAAAGTGGAAGGGCAAGAAAAATACAGAGGTTTAGAGCTGCAAGCGAGGTGCTGAGATAAGGGTTCCTCAATGGGATGCAAAAGTACCCCGCCATAAAACAGCCAAACCTAAAAAAAAATTAAATATAAAT
>VZTG01009179.1:660363-695829 GCA_013397845.1 Melanocharis versteri | reverse complement strand
AAAAAAAAAAAAAAAAAAAAGAACAGCAACCCAAAAAAACTCCTGAGGTCAATCAAAGTTCAAGACTTGGAGAAAGAAGAAAATCTGTGTGTGTGTGAGAAAGAGGGAGAAGTAGCTGTGATTGAGAGAAAGGAGGCAAAGGGAGACAAGATAAATTCTGATTATCTGGTGGAATCAAGACACTTAACTGCCCTGTCTGATTCCTGAGAGGAAACAAATGGAGCCTATAACTTTGTACTGCAGAAAGATAATTTGTCCCTGTTTCCTCAGCCCTTGCTGGAGCCAGGTCGGTGCTCGGGCTCGAGGAGGCTTGAGCAGCATCTCCAGCACGACCCTGGGGACAGATGGAAGGTGTTTTTCTGATTGAGGGGGGGCAGCAAGTAGGATAAAATCAATAAATACAATAAATTGGTGCTAAAGGAATCGGTGGAAGGTAACTTGTACAAACTTTTGTTGTGGTGGTGAAAGAGATGAAGGTTTAATACCACACTCCTAAACTTCACGTTCCCCTGGGGTAAAACTTGGAAAAAACTCAGGTCAAAGCAATTTCTCATTTCTCATTTCAGGGCTGTGTTTCTTATTATCTTCTGTTTAATTTGTTATTTTTGATCTGTATTTTATATGTCTGTTTGTAATACTTTTTTTTTTTTCTGTATTGAGGTGCACTGAAGGTAGGATGGTGATTACTGCCTGATGGGGAGATAGGGAAAGGGTGAAAAAGCTCTTAGGTTTTGGTGCCTCGTTTGGGAGGGTTTATTTAAGATGGAATTTTCCTCTGCCACAGTGCAGCTCATGCTGCTTCTGTGCTGTCCCTGTCTATGCTCTAATGAAGTTTCTTGTTTCGAACAAATAAAAGCACAGAGAAGCTGAGGAATCTGTCCTTGGTTTTGCTCCTTTCAGAGCAGAGGGTGGTCGAGCTCAGAGTGCTGATTTTCACAGATCCTACTCCGAAGACTGATAGGAGCAAGAAATGGAGGTGTGATGATGTGCTCTGCCCAGAAATGCCTTGCCTCCTTCTCCAGATTGTCCTGAATTTAGGAGCTCGATTCCCTGACAGTTAGAGGCAGTTGCAGTGCAAAGAGAGAAGAGTTAAATGTTAAATGCTTGTTGACTTAGTTATTTATTTATTGGTACAACTGGGTTTGCAACACACAAACCATGAATGTGATTAAAACTGAGTGGCACATGGTTTTCCTATTCAGCAGGAATTTTAGGATCCTTTCCGTTCCCAAGATGCAACCAAGACCTTTTGGAGTTTGAAGTATTTGCCATTCTGGAGGGAAATGATGATCTGTTGATCAGGGGTTTTTGAATGGGATGTAAAAGGTGGAAGTCTGTTCTCCTATTAAACTGGGCAGAATAAAGAGGCATGGTGCTGGATTAATTTTGTCCTAGTTACTGGCTTTCACTGCCACAGAGACTGAGCGTCTTCTTTTTTCCTTGGGGCAAAGAAACCTTTGCTAAGGATGGCTTTGAACATCCTCCAGCATAAAATCAAGCTGCTACCTTGTTTGATATCAAGGCTACAAGGTTTGAGAAAGTGCAGGGTCTTTGTATCCATGGGGTTGGCTGCACTGGAGAGGTGAGAACGTTGCAGATGAGCACTCTGATCACAGGTTGGGGTAAAACCACTTGTTTTTGTCTTTATCCAAAATGCCTTTGGTTGTGACCCATCACTCACTTGCACCTGTTGGTGGAAGGAATGTTTTTTTTTACCAGTGGTTAATTCTAGCTGCTCTTTTTAAAACAACTGCTATTCCTCTTCCAAATAGGAAATTGTCGGGGTTTGGTTGGGCACTGAGTCTTGCTGTGCTTTCATGCTGATTGCTCAGTATCACATTTTGTCCTCTCCGTGGACGTGCTCAAGATGGCCTGAGTCATGTCACTCTTCTTAGTCATAGATGAGGCAGTTGAAGCTTCTAAAGCCTTTTTTTTTTAAGGGAAAAGCATTTTTGCTAGCTCTCGTAATTTTGTGGCTTCTTCTTGCGTCCAGTCCTGAAGGTGATGCAGCCAAGCAGGGAGCTTGTAGATTTGCAGCCTTGGCAGAAGCAGCTTTTTAGCTTAAAAACCACTCCTGACTTCCCCGAGAGGACTGTGGCTTTCCAGGCAGGACATGGAATGGCTCCTTGCATGCTTGGACCCCCATTCCTGCCAGCAGGGCTGGCTTTGGGATGTTCTCCTCTGCAGCTGTGGCCCTCCAGCCTTTTGAGGGTGCTTGGAGCAGGGTAATAAAAATAAACTTTTACCGAACAAGCAGATTTCCAAGGGCTTCACCTGTCTGCTGGGTCCTCCCTGTTATGTGCCATGCTGTCACCCGAGTTTGTACCAGCAGCAATGGTACATCACACTGGTGTGTCCCCAGTGAGGTTGGTGGGCTTGGGACCTGCCAGGCCAGCTGGGTCCTCACTCAAAATGTGCTTCATCCATGTCCTAGGGCACTAAATTTTTAATCACAAAGTCACACAGGGCGAAGTCAAATGCCTTACAGAAGTCTATTATTTTTGCTTTATCTGCCAAAGTTGTAATCTCATCAAAGAATAAAATCAGGTTTGTTTGACAAGCTCTATTTTCCATAAAATCATGTTGACTGGCATTAATTATGTTCCTATCATTTAATTCTTTATTAATGGAATCTCATATTGGATTTTTCCATTATTTCTGCCGTGATTGATATCACTCCAATTGACCGGGAATTGCCCGGCTCGCTCTGTTCTCCAAACTGTGCTGCTGCTTTTGCCCTCTGGTCTGCTGGAGCTTACCTCACCTTCCCAGAGGGATGAAATTTGGGCATCTGTTCTCCCTGGCCAGGAGATCTAGGGGCGTGGAGTGCTCTGGTACTGCCAAAGGTGGCTCACGCAGACTGTCTCCCCCCTCCATCCTCAAATCCACGTGGCTGAGGAGAAATCTCATCCTTATCCCCCCCCTCCTCAAGGCCAGGCAGCCTAGGGAATCTCCCATCCTTACCTCCATCCACCAGCTTTTTTCCTCCTGTTTTCTCCCCCATGCTGCTGGGGAAGGCACGGAGAGCAGCTGGGTGGGACAACAGGCAGCCACGCGGGGTCTGCCGGCCATGGCAGACTAAGCGTGCACAGAGGTGTTGTGGAGGGGCCCAGAATGACCCGAGGAGGTCCTTGTGGGACTGAAATGAGGCTCCAGGGGTGGTGGCTGTCCCCTGCTTTCGTTGTTGTACCTGCTGGTGGTGCCCCTTGGCAGGAAGAGCGCGAGGGAGGCTGGTCAGTGCTTACCCAGAGGAGATGTGGGATCCTCCGACTCCAGTGCCAGGGCTGAACTAGGCCGACTTTCTCTTTTGATAGAGGCAAGGAGGGAGAGGATCTGCGCTTCAGTCCGTCGGTGCCAGACAGAACAGTCAGACCATGCACAGCCTGACTCCCCTTGAGGCACTGGAGCACCGTGGGCGTGATTCCAGGTCTTCCGCAGACCTCTGCTCTCTGACAAGCTGGATGGTTCCAGGATTTCTTCTTCTCTGTCTCGTTTTGCTCAGGATTTCTTTCCTCTCTGTCTCTCCCAGGTTCCTCAGTGACTCAGCTGCTGGCCCGGGACCTGGACAATGATCCGCTGGTCTACGGGGTGGTCGGGGAGGAGGCCAGTCGGTTCTTCGCTGTGGAGAGCGTCACCGGTGTTGTGTGGCTCAGGCAGCCCCTGGACAGAGAGGTAAAGCTGGGGAAAAAACACCTCTGCTCAGATAAATGGTGGCTCTCCACCTTCTGTGACAGCCAAGATGGGTGTTGCTCCCTGGTGGAGTTGGGAGTCTGGGGTTGTCCACGTTCCCTAGGCACCCTGTCACTGTCTCCGGTTCAGTGGGGACACGGAGAATAAACAGCATGCTCTGGTTTGGTCTGACATGTTGGTTTTCCTGGATGCCAGAATAATATCTGTGAGTGTGGAAGTAAAGGAATTAATAAGTGGAGACGATCTACCAAGGAGCCAGGCTGCTCATCCAGTCAGGGAAATGTTCCTCTTTAAATCTTGATGCCAATTAAATCCTTTACTATTTAGAACAGCGTGTGAAGAGATGTGAGGTATCCCTGCTTATTCAATCTCATCAAGACTTTTATCCTCTTGTGGATTCAGGCTGCTGGATGCTAAATTTGGCAAGATTCTTGCCTCGAAGCCGTTTCACAGCCCTATTTTCAATGGCAGCTTTGGTGTGCAAGGCTGGAATCCCATCCAGGTGCCTGCTTTGCTAAAACCTTGGCCCTTGCCGCATTCCTGGAGCAAGGAGGAAGGGATAGTGGGAAGACTGGGAAAATGCTGGGATTTGAGCAACGTGCTTAATTTCCCCTGTGCTTCTGCTGCCTGTATTTAGTGCTGGCTTGGCCAGCAGCGGCGTTGGGAAGATCAAACCCATTAACACACCTCCGGCGCTGGCATTCCTGCTCGGAGCCAGCCCGGCATTGGGATGCAGAGGAGCAGGGTGGTGGATGCTGCTCAGGCTGGGGCAGGGGGGAGGCCAAACCCAATTTCACAGTGTTAAGAGCGAGACTTTGGGAAAATAAAGTGCTTTTCTTCACCCCTCTCCCCTCCGCCTCCCCGTGCCAACAGCTGCTGGCATGAGTCATAAATCTTCCTTCATCCAAGTGCCTCCTGCTTCCCGATACTTCCCATGCCAGCCTTAAGCCCAGGAGGGTGATCAGTAGATTTTAGGTGCCTTGTGGTGTGGAGGGTGGGAAGGGAAGGGAAGGAGCTGGGCAGAGCTTGGATGCATGGATGGGCTCGAAGTCAGCCGTACATGGAAGACAGTGAAGGCAGACCAGTGCTGGGAATGGATATGGAAGAGGTGTAAAGGATGTGAGAGGGGTGTAAATGACAATTTATGGTGGGGGAAGCAGTGGGAGGGAAGGGATGGAGGCGGGCAGAAGGCTGGGAGCAGAGGGCGCTGGCCTGGATGGATGCACGTGGTCAAAAAGTCAGGGGAGAGAAAGCCATGCAGGAGAAGTGGTGGAAAAGGAAAAGGAAGAGGTGAGTTCTTGTACAATGGAGGAGAAAGAAGGGAGAAGGAGTAATTGTAAGGTAAATGATGCAGGAAAAGATGAAATAGAGAAAAAGAAGAAGGAGCAAATGTATAGCAGCAAAATGAATTTTAAAAGATTTTTTTTTTACTCCTATGAAGATTAGAAGGAAAACGGATTTTTTAAAAAATGGCAGACCCTGAGGCTAAAGAATTGTGTTAAAATAATTTTAGAGACAGCAGTTGGTATGTGAGAGCTTTCTGTGATTATTTTATTGAGTTTTTAAAATTTAAATGCTCAACAGGTTGTTCCTTATCTCCCTTTTTTCCTTTCTTCCCTATTGCGTTGTCCCTCGTGGATGAGTAGGGGGAAAAGAAGGCCGAAAGGCACTGATGCAGCAGGGTGGGATGGCACAGGGAGGAGAGTATCTCCTCTCCCTAGGGATTTCAGCTCTTCCTTCTGCCTACAAGCGTTAGCCCAAGGCAGGAGTTAGGAAGGGCTTTCTCTGGTTGTACTTCCCAGCTTTTTGGATGGAAATGTGGGAGCAGGAGGGGGTACACACTGCGGGGAGCTGTTCCCCAAACCCTTCTCCAAGATGAACTTCTACTCTGGTGCAAGCAGAGCTCCTGCTCAGTGCACTGCTGGCTGCTGCTCGTCCCTGAGCCGATCTCATTAGGAATAAATCAACCAGAGCTGCAGCACGGAGAGCCATTTCAAGCTGGCTTTTCCAGCCTTTCCTGCGTGGTGCTTTGGAAACATCAAGTTGCTGTGCTCCAGCAGCTCAGGCAGGGCAGGGACACGAGAGGTGGGAAGGGGTTGCCAGACTGGAGGGAAACAAAAACCACCAGCTGGTGGTCAGGTATCAGAGAGATGTGGTGGCCCAAGTCCTGCTGTCCATCTTTACATGATTCCTCGGTAAAATAGGAGCAAAATGATTGCTGGTGGGAAGGAAAGGGTCAGGAAGAGAAGGTCTGCCTCCACTAGCGATATCCCCCTGCCCTGATCCCAAAAAAATTCTCTCTTTCCCACTTGCTGCTCACCCTAGCATCAGTGACTCGAATAGATCCCTATTTCAATTTGTTAATTTAGTTAAAACGATTAGGAGCAGAGAGAATAGTATGGGCATTTTCATGGAACTTCAGCCAGTTCTTGCTTACATAGGCTCGTCCCAGGATTCCCAGCTGTGTGACAGGTAAGTCGGGAAAGCAGCAGCAGGATTTAGGTGTCCTCACTGGGACCGTGTTGCATTGCCATGAATCATCAATCTTCCTGTGTTTTAAGTGCCCAGCTGCCAATCAGGAAGTCACTTCCTTAGTCCCTGCATCCTCCTGACCCGGAACAGGGCATCTCCCGTGCCTGTGGAATACACGGGAGCCCCGCTGGCATTCAGATTGCCCAGCATTTTCTGCTCAGTGTAGGCAATGGCACTCAGGCACCTCTCCTCTTCTGGAAGGTCCTGAAAGCATTTTGCGTGTAATAACATTGGCTAAAAGTCCCCAGCCTCCCATCTGCAGATAAACGCTACAGTATCTTTAATTATAGAGGTTTTTTTCCTTCTCTTTCCCTTTCAGACTAAGTCGGAATTCACGGTTGAATTTTCTGTCAGTGACAGCCAAGGGGTGAGTGTGACTTCTCATTTCATGGTCTGCAGCACGGGCAGAGGGGAGCTGGGGGTGTGGGTCACCGCCTTCTGCACCGGGGGACAGGGGTCACCCCTTGGCCCAAAAACACAGCCACAGGCTGGCTTTAGGCTCTAAATCCCCACCTAAAGCTGACACCCTGCTGTTGTCCTCGGGCCCACAGGTGATCAAAGGGACGGTCAACATCCAGGTCGGAGACGTGAACGACAACGCCCCGCAGTTCCACAACCAGCCCTACAGCGTCCGCATCCCAGAGGTAGGGATCATCTCTGCCTGGCTTCTGGCTCTTCCCACAGTGGCCACTCGTGCTCTCTGGTTGCCACCACAGAGCTGGCCACTGACATCCAGGGCTGTCCTCCTGCCCTGGAACCTCATGAGGTTGCAGGTGGATGAAACTTCTGGAAGTTACTGCCTGAAAACAGGCAGAAGCAAAGTGTTTTGGCTGTTGGGGCAGGACAGGTGGAAGAGGAGATGTGGAGCTTTGGCGGCATCTTTCCCATGACAAATGGGAAGTTTGCAAGTGAGTGTAGATGAGAATCTGTGTCTCATTCCCTTGCTTGGAGCTGGGGGCACGCGCAGCTCTCGTCACGTTCTCCAAATGCCTGGATTCTGGCAGAGTACTGCCCAAAGGCTTCTGCCCTGGCTGGAGATTTCCTTTAACAGCTCCATAGCAGGACTTGTCCCATGATGTCCCTGGAATAGAATAGGTGGGAAGGGACTACAGGAGTTCACCTGGCTCAAGCTCCCACTAATCCAGTGAGAATTTTCATGTTAGGTCAGATTGCTCAGGGCTTTATCCAGCCAAGTGTCAAATATCCCCAGGGACAGAGTTTCCACAACCTTCTGCTGCTCTTTGTGCTGGCCACTGCAAGGGAGGTGACATCTACTCATCCTTCAGGGACAGCTTCTGCACCTACAGCCTGACTTGGCCAAGAATTTACAGGTCTGATGTAAATTTAGGTTTCAAAGCTGTGGCTTCTGGTGCCAGGAGGAGAAGATGAGGATATGCCATTTGAAACAGGGGGTTGGTAGGGCATTTGACATCCTCCAGTGGAGGAAACCTCTTCCTGCACCACAGTGCCAGGGCAGAGCGGTTTTTCCCAGACTGTCCCTCGGGGTGTGGGTGAGGTCCCGTGTGCATTGTGTGTGTGTGAAGTGAAGCAGCTTTGGTAACTGAGAGGTGCAAACGATTGTGTTACCAGGTTTATTTAATATTCCTGCTGCTGCCGCCCCGCCGTGCTGGGCTTTGATCCCTCCCCGTCCCTCTGCTGCAAGGATGAGGTTTCTTCATTAGAGCTGCTTGTGATGTATGAGCCGGAGTCTCATCTTTGCTCCAAGTCATTTGAAACCTCCCCGTGAGAGTGACACTGGGTCAGAGGCATTTCTGCTGCTCTTCAGAGCACGAGTGGTGGAGAGATGACTTGGCAAAACCCACACGAGGTGCCCCCCACTCCCACCTTCTGCTCAGGCCTCTGGAGCTGGCGGGTGGCTATTGTGCCTTGCCGCTGCTCCTCCAGGTCATGCTCTGCCTGCAGAGGTCTGCAAAGCAAAAGGAATGGCAGTAGGATGGGAGGAGAAGTCTTCTCTCCCCTGCCCTCAGATTTACCTCTGGTTTTGCTCTTATCTGCCCTCTGTGTGAAGAGGTGGAAATAGGTTTCTGTGACTCCCCTGGAAATTGGGGCTGTGCTAAGTACACGTTTTTTATATACCTGGAGTGTCTGTGCCAGATCTCTCCTTGGTGATGGCTTCTGTCCTAAGAGCCAATTTGCAAACTAGTCTTCCCCATTTCCAATATTAACCTGTGCTCAGCCTGGGGAGCAGGGAGGGCAAAGGTCCTGGTTTGGAATCGTAGAATCTTAAGAGTCACAGAATGGTTTGGGCTGGAAAGGACCTTAAAGATCATTTAGTTCAGCTCCTGCCATGGGCAGGGACACCTTCCACTGGTTGCTCCAAGCCCTGTCCAACCTGGCCTTGGACACTTCCAGGGATGGGGCAGCCAGAGCTGCCCTGGGCACCCTGTGCCAGGGCCTCCCCACCCTCACAGGGAAGAATTTCTTCCTAATACCTAATTTAAACCTCCTCTCTTGCAGCTGAAAGCCATTCCCTTGTGTCCTATCACTCCATGCCCTCATATGTAGAAAATTAGGGCTGGCTGACGAAAGGGAACTGCAGGCAGGTGATCTGGACAAAAAAATATATAAAAGAGGAGGCGGCAGAACCTTAGAGCCCCTCTGTGCCGTATCACACTGCTTTGCACGTGAGCTGTGGTTCTGCTGGGAGGGATTTCCAGGACTGCCTGGCTGTTTGGGGTACAGCAAGCCCGGCGTCCCCCCCGTGCAGCCACTGAGCACTTGGCCTTCGGAGCTGTGCTCTTCTGGAGGTTGGCCTAATCTAATTATAAGGCAGCGTGTGCCAGCTTCCAGTTTCTACCCGTGATCTTTAACCAAGGGCACCGATCAGAGGTAATGAGCCACAAATGTGTTGCTCCGCCAGCATCCTGGAGCTGCTCCTGTTCTTTTGCCAGGGAGAGAGAGCCTTGCTTTGCCAGGCACTGTGAGAGCAGGGGACAGGGTCTCACCACCTAAAGGGACCCTCCAAGGGCTGCAGCCCCTAGGAGGTGTTGGCAATAAGCTTTTCCTGTGTGTGGTGGCACAGCTCTCAAGGAGGAGATGTGCACTTGGCTCTGAGACCCGTGCTGAGCTACAAGTTTTTCTTGTTGCTTGTCCATGAGTACACTTGAAGCTGGAGGTGATGTGGCATGGAAATGTGGCAGGGGAGACGTGGGGAGCAGCTGAGGGGAGCCAGCCGTGGTGAGGGACAAGAGGCCACCCCATGCTCCAGACAGTTTGAGGGTGAACAGCGAGGGCACAGGTACTAAAATCCACCTCAGAGAGCCCCCAGCCCAAATCAAAGGGCCTGTGGATAATGAGTGAAGAGGGCTGGAACTTGGAGAAAGAGAAGAGGCTAGTGTGGTTTTCAATAGACTGGCTCTGTGCAGATTTGGCAGCTAATGAGGGTTTTTCTCTTTTTAATTTTGAGATAAATGGATGTATCGATTTGCAGTTGTCGTAGCTAATGGAGCAGCAACCGAAAGGCTATTTAAACCTCGCTGCTATTGTGTGGCACTTGGAAAGTCAAAAGAAGAGTGTGCATAAATAAATGGAACATGAAGTAAACTGACCTTTAAAAACAATACTCCGTCTAAATACCCATCCTGGTGTTTTACGTGGTCCGCTTGGTGTGAGAATGGGAATTTATTTGGGCACGGGCTGCGGGTTGCGATCCCTCTGTGGTGTGGAGAGGGACGGAGAGGATGCACCACAGCAGCTCTGGATGCCCAGGCCAGGACTGCTGGAGTGGCACTGGTCCTCTGTGCTCGCTGTGTGTTAATCTCATCCCTGGAATAGCTCCCGGGGGGGCCCCGTGCCGGGAGAGGGACATTGCTCCGGCGTAATCGTCCGTCCCGTCTGGGCAAGGGCGCCCCGTGCTTTGCTTGTCAAAAGGCAGCGAGCCGGGGCAGGTGCTCTCAAGTCTGCAAAGAAAAGGGGAATCCTGCTAGAATTGGCAACTTAATTCGCCAAGCTGGCCTCGACAGAGCTCATTAAGTTCCCGTGTATTCATTTCAGGCTAATGGCTGTCATGCTGGCTGCTGTTTGATTTGCTGTAATAGACTTTTATGGCTTTCCAGTTTGCGAGGACGTGCGTGCCCATGGCTGTGCCCCGTGGTGCTGCTGTAGTACATTAGTTAGCTGCTCATGTGCTTGCTACTCTGACCTTCAGGGTTTGTTCTCCTCTTGGATGCATCCCTTGCACTTCATCTGCTGCTCACAGCCTGTTTTCTACCCCCCTCACCCAACCCCAAGGTACCACATTTCTGGGAGTCTCAGGGTTTTGGCTTTTAAACAAGGAGAGATCTATTGCCAAGCCTGTGGCAGGCTGTTGTGGCCATGCCTCAGTTTCTGACAAGTCCAATCTGCTTTATCTAATATTTTTTCCATTTGGCTGGATCCGTAGGGAACTCAGAGTTGTTGGATTGTCACGGTTCAATGCTTTTAGGTGAAGCAAGCAAGTGGAGTGGAGCCAAGCCCCGCTTGTGGTTTTGTGGTACCTGGTGTGATGGGGAGGTCAGGGTGGGCTGTTCCCCTGCTGGGCTTTCTGTCCCAGTCCCAAGCAGGAAGCCTTCTGGGGCCTTCACACAACTTTCTATCTGCCTTTAACTCCTGGGGCAGCGGTGGAGTCACCATCCCTGGAGAGGATGTGGCACTTGGGGACATGGGTTAGTGGTGGCCTTGGTGGTGCTGGGGGAGCAGTTGGGCTCAATGATCCTGAAGGGCTTTTCCAACCTAAATTGTACTATGAAGTGAACAAACTTCAAGTCTAGTACCTCCTTGGGAAAAGCTGTTTTCCCCCATAAGCCCCCAACATCCTGGGCTTGCTGATCAAGTTCAAACCATCCTTCTCTTGGCCTTGGAGCATCAGCAGTCCTGACATGCTGGCAGAAAGGTCATTTAATCTTTGGTTTCTTTGCCGAATGTTCCTTCAGGAGGTTTCCATTGGAGTTTTCTCTCCTTTTGTGCTCTCCCCCACCTCATTCCTTCTGTTACATTTATAACACACTGAGTGATTTATGAAGTGATGTGTATTACATCTTGAGGCTGCACCCCCCATCCCTTGAAGTGTTCAGGGACGGGGTTGGATGGGGTTCTGAGCAACCTGGTCTAGTGGAAGGTGTCTGTGGCAGGGGGTCGGAATGAGGTGGGCTTTAATGTACCTTTCAACCCAAATTATTCCATGATTCTATGATCTCCCAGCAAAAAGCTTGGCACTGGGCCAGAGATTGCAATTCAGCACCTCAGCCATTCATGAAGTCACAGCTGCACCACAGGAGAAGTACCTGTGACTTCACAAGGACACAGGAATTATAACAGAGCTCTGCTTTCAAATTTGTAACCACAACACTCCGCCTTGGGAATGTGCTCATCTCGTCCTGAATTCATGCAAGCACCAGTAAAGAGGCAGGGCTGCGGGAAAGGAGTTTAAAAATGGAAAGGAAAGTTTCTGGTCTGCACACAGCAGTGTTGAGGCAGCCACAGTCCAGCTTGCAGGTGTCTTATCTCCTGAGCTTAGCCCTGATTTGCCAATTTATTTTAATTGGGAGGCAGGCGGGCACTCGCCATCAGCAGCAGTCCCTTCTGCTCGGGGAGCAGCCTTTGGGATTGAGCCTTCACAAGCTGCTGGACACCATTTCCATCCTTAATATGGGGGTGTAGCTGAAATCATGACTTTTATGATGTCTTTTTCTTAATTGTGCAGCAAAGTATTTGGCGGGGAAGGGGGAGAGGAAGGAGGGGAGCGTCACTGCCCCGTCCCATTGCACAGCCTGGAACCAGATCGTGCTACATAGCGAGCAGGGGCAGGGAGGAGCAGAGAAAGATCCAAAAGCCCTCGCTGTAATTAAAATTATTATTTTGCTTTAAGGGTAATAATGTCAGTAATTACATCAGTTTCCCTGCCATCCTGCCCGGGAGTCTTCAGGGGCTCGTATAATTCTATTGCCGTGGCTCAAGGCCTGATGCTGCGCATACGAAGCAGCTGCCAAGAGCTGAGCTCCCCCTCAGCTGCATCAGCCATTCCCTTGCGTGCTCCCAGACACCTTCTGGGGCTTTTTTTTACTCCACTCCTTTACAGTGGAGGTGATGATAACAGAGCTGATAAGGAAGATGTTCCTACCGCATTGCAAAAATGGTCTATAATCACTGCTGGCTGCTTTCCTTTCCTTTTTTTTTTTTTCTTCACTCATTGTTTTCCTTCTCTCTTTATCGTTATGTTTCCATGTGGAGTTTAGAGCTGAACAAATAATTTACAGTGAATAACTTATCCCCCAAATCCAGCCTTCCCTTCCTTCCGCCACCTTTGAGCGTGCAAAATTTGCAAGTGTCTTGAACTTCTCCTCAGCAAATTGGATGCAGTTTTTAAAGTTTATTTATTTATTGTGTTTTTTTGTTTTAAAAAACTTCCTGGAAAGGCAGCAAGCAATTTAGTGAGTTACTGAAGCTGTCTTCGTTAAGCACTGTTGGACAGAAAAGCTGGTTCTCCTTCCTGGGCAGATCAAGCACTTCCATCTCCTCTCCATCCTGGCATCCCATTGGCATGCCCAGTGCTGATGATCTCTCACCTCCAGTGCCTGTTGGAGAAATAGGAAGTGGGGATCTGACTGGTGTTTGCTGTAGCAAGAGGGTCTCTGTTGCACAGGTAATAGCTAATCTGCAGCAGGTGAAACACTTCCCAAACTTCCCAGACATCCTCAGTTTTCATCATCTATATTGTTGCTTTCCACATGCGAACAAAACATAAACGGGCTGGGAAGTGCAGGCCCTGTCTTGTGCTTTCCTTCTGGCTTGGGGATGCTGGCGATGTCTTCAGGCAAGAGCTTGGAAGCACAGCAGGCACCAGCTGTCATCTTCTCCCTGCTTTTTTCCACCAGGACTGGAGAAAAGAACTTAAAACAAGACAGACTGCAGTGCATTGAGTAAAACATGGGGTTGGGGTTGAAGGGGTTTGCACAGCTGACATTGTAGATGTCAGAATCCTAGAATGGTTTGGGTTGGAAGGGATATTTAAAGGTCATTTTGTCCATCCCCCTGTCACGGGCAAGGACAATTTCCACTATCCCAGGTTGCTCCAAGCCTTGTCCAGCCTGGCCTTTGGACACTTCCAGCAGTCCAGGGGCAACCTGTGCCAGGGCCTCCCCACCCTCATTTTAAATAACTTTTTCATTTGAAGCTGTGACCAAGTAGGTGCTCAGACCTGGAACATCCTTCCCTCTGAAGGTGATCTGTGTGCAAGTTTTTGTTGTTACTGCTGATGTGTTTGCTGTGACGCCAGAGGGTCTTGAGTGGCATCCTAGGGAGAAAAAAAGTGTCCCCTGTCCCCTGTCTGGATTCACCAGCGAACAGGAGACCCTGGTCCTTTAATACACGTGACCGAGGAGTGAAATGAGAGATGCAACAGAAACTACTGGGGCGGAAAACTCCAAATGGCGTGGAAGTAATGTGTAAAGTGTCCTGGAGATAACAGTCATTTCCACCAGGCAAAACTTGGGCTCTTTCTGGAAGGGTACTGCAGCAAAGGCGGGGCGGCCTGAAAATTAGAAATAGTCGTGCTGTTCTGGCCAGTGTAGTGCTGGGCAGGACAAGGGGGATGGGGAAAAGCAGAAAGGGGGGGAAATATCAGATTTTGTCCAGAAAGGGAATGGGGCAGCAAGTAATTCAGTGCCCCGATGGAGGAGCTGTCATGCTGGGAAATTAGGAAATTATCTTGAGGGAGAGGAAGGGAAAATGTACAGCAACATTCTCTGAATGAGGAGAACACAGGCAAAGAGGGGCAAGGTAACTTGGACAAATCAGTAATCATTCCTCGTGGAAGAAATGGGAACAAGGAAAAACAATCTCCCTCCCCGAGCTCCTTCGTATGGGCGCTGAGGGCACGGATCTGCGGATTTCAAAGCTGTGATGGGTCTGTCCCAGTGTCATCCCCGAGGTCAGGACAATGTCTGAGCTTAGAATGGCTGATGCCAAGCGAGGGTGGCTTGTCAGGATCCTGCTGGCAGTGGATTGCTCAGAGCAGGCACGTTCCTGTGGAGCAGAAACAGTGGCTTGTGGTCCCACAGCACTTCCTGCTGCAGGAGCAGCTCAGGCCTGGGCTGGAAGGTCTCTCTTGCTTTTCCAGGGGACATTCCAGCGCAGCCCTTTCAGTGTAATTACACTTACACATCTGGGCAGCAGATGGCTTCAAGGTCTCTTCCCTGTCCCCGGCTCTGTGCTGCCAGGAACAGAGGGGTGAGGAGGGAATGAATGTGACCTGCTGGCAATTAGTTTTGTTTTATCTCCCTTTCCTCTGGTTACCATCTTCTCCCAGAAGCCCGGGATGTAACTTATTATCTCACGCCAGCCAGCAAAAGCCGCATCCTCTCCCCTCACATCCCTGTTTTGTTTACCTGCCTCTCTGTGCTTCACCTTTGGAGTCGGCAGCAGGACTGTGCCTGGATGTAGGAATGGTTTTTAACTCGTTCAGGTGGGGAGTGGCAACTGCTTCATGCCAGGAAGCAAAAAACCCATCACTGAAAATAGATTTAATTTTTTTTACCCGTTTAATCATGCAGTTTGTTGGTTTAGGCTCCTTTTTCAGTCACAACACCTAAATTAAGGGATGATTAAGGTCATGCTGAAAGGTGCTGTGTGAGGGATGCTGGAATTTTAGGGTCCAGGCCCTTTTCCGCCTGCAGTAACCAAGATCAGCAGCAGATCCATGAGGTAGGCACACATTAACATCCTCACTCTATGCAGTACGGGAATGTGAAGCTGCAGCTGGCACAAGAGGCACTTTTTTCGATAAAAACACCACTTTTAATTAAGATGGAAATATTTAGGGAAAATGCTGCCATTTTGACAGCAAAGCTGGGGAGAAATAGCATTTCAAAAGAACCATAAAAATCGCTCTTGCAATAGATTCATTCCAATTTCTTCTTGAGAATTGCATTTTGTGTTTTATTAGTTTGTAATGTGTCAGTGACAGTCATGTATAATAAGCTTTCTACTGCTGGTCAAACTTTGTGGTAAAATAATAGACTAAATCAGCCTCTCTATAAGTTTTTAAAATATTTATGTGTGAACTGAACTGTTTATATCAGTTTCAAACTATTTTCATTACAAATGGAGGGAATTTGATCTAAGTAGAAGTTTCAATCAAAATTAGGGGGCCATTACTTAATTTCAACCATTAATTGCTGTGGGAACTTAAAACATGGTTGATTCATTTCCTCCGCACAAATAATGGAGAGAGCAGGGAAAGTAAATAGAGGGTTCAAGGCAGTTTTGGTTCAAGGAGGAAAAAAATGGGGACCTTTTAGTTTTGGGGATTTGCTTTATGGGAGATCTGTAAAACATATTTCTTCATTTTTCTGAGACAGGATGCGAACCCAGTGTGGGTGAAAAAGGAGAGGTGGTCATGGCTACCGCTTTGTGTAGGATAGTGGTTGCTTGTCCCTCTTCTTCCAGGAAACTGAGCTCATTCAGGAAATCGAGCTCATTCTGTGTGGTCAAGGGGTTTTGCTGGGATGCCAGGGAGGTGTTTGGCCACAGCTCTGAGCTCGGGTGATGGTTACACCAACAACCCCCTTGCTTTCAAACCTTGCCTTGGCTTTCATCGTGGCAATATGTTACTCCCTTAGGCTTGTCCTGCAACTCTAAATCAAACTGGAAAGGGTGATGGGAAGGAGAGAAGGGAGAAGAGGAGGTGTAAGTGAAGCCAGCCACCTCCTGCCCAGCCTGTGTGTGATTCACCTCAGTCGCTCACGTGTGTTTGGAGGCACCTCCTGACCTGGAGTCCGGCTGGTTGTGCCAGGATGGCCACCAACACTACCTTCAAACTGGTGTTTAAGGAGGAAAAAAGGAGTTTGTAACTGATAGGCTGGTATGCTAATCCAAGGGGTGCTTTTTTAGCACTTCTCTGTTCATTACCATCAGTGGAAGATGATCTTTCCCTAGTTTGTAAATCTTTATTTAGAGGTAAGTTGATAGCGTGGTTCTCCGAGCTGTGGAAAAAGAGAGATCTACCCGTGCTCCGTCCCATAACCAGAGCTGGATGAACACCCTGAAAGGGGAACAATTTTTACTGCCTATGTGATTTAGATGACCCCAAATCTCCCTGGTTCAGGATCTGCTTGGAAAACCACTTTATTAAATGTGCTGGAAACGCACAGCCAGATGGCGTGTTTGCAGATTCTTCAGCCTCCCAGCAGAAAACGCTCCAGGATGTGCTCCCCGTGCCTTGCCTTTGAGGGGGCTGAGAGGGTTAAAGCACGGAGCTGTTCCACTGCAGTGACCAGCTGATGGCCTGTGAAACATCCAAGGGGGTTTTTGGCTGGTGGTTGCTTTGTTTTCCTGTGTGTAACTCATGCGTGTGGGGAAAGAAATTTTGCAAGGAGAGCCTGGATCCTCCTCCAGTGATAGGGATCACCACCAGCCTAGTGTCCCACCATGTCCCAGGGCTTCACTGCAAGGCTTTCCCTCCTTTCTCAGGGCCTCGAACACAAGAGCTGCCCTGTGTGAAGGGCAGTTTTCCAGCAAGGTTGCACCTGCAGAGCGTGTGCTCCATCCTCTGTCCCTCGTCGCCACCTTGATGTCCCGCCGTGCGCTCACACGTCACCGATGATGTGCCCCAACAATGTGGGGAGGAGGTCAGCTCTCCTCTGGCAGGCAGCAAACTTATTTCTCACCTGGATTTAGGAAGCAGGGAGCCCTTCACCACCTTCTTTTCTTACGGCAGCACCTCTGAAACGGAGTGTGGGTGTCTGCACTGTGCCGGCGCCCTGTCTGTGGGGTGGATGGGGTGTGTGGTGGCCCAGGTGCTTGCACCTCACACCAAGGAGCCTGATCCCCACGTGTCTGGTGTTTTGGGCTTGGGAGAGGCAAGCGGAGGCTGGGAGAAGAGCAAGGAGGAGCCACATGAATGGTAGCTGGTGAGGAGAGGAGAAGGCAACCTCAAGGAGATCTTTGGGGAAGGCAGGCAGCAGGGACAGGAGAGCAGAGCCTCACCTCCCTTCTGCACGTCCGAGCTTGAGGCTGAGCTGCGGCAGGCAGGCTTTATTTGCGGGGGGATCTGCTTAAAAAGCCTCACCGGAGCGTTATGGAATCGGAATGTGAAGG
Organism: Melanocharis versteri; assembly: GCA_013397845.1. Classification (NCBI taxonomy): domain Eukaryota; kingdom Metazoa; phylum Chordata; class Aves; order Passeriformes; family Melanocharitidae; genus Melanocharis; species Melanocharis versteri. The sequence goes on along the minus strand of VZTG01009179.1, from coordinate 678,513 downwards.
GTAATTGAGCTGAAAGCCATTCTCCTCCCGCAGCCCGCGCGGCGGGACCCGCTCAGGCGCCCTCGGATGCCAGCCTGGAATCCTGCTGGAAGAGAGGCAGGTGGGGGTGCACCCCTGGGCTGGGTCCCCTCAGCCACCCCCGGGGCGGGAGGTGGGCAATAAAGGGGTGCTGCAGAGGAGAAGCCACACTAGTGGGAGATGAAGAGGAAGGTTTTTCTTTTTTTACAGGACGGTAAAGAGGTTCCTGAGCTGCAATCTGCTTCCTTGCAGGCGTTGGTCTGCTCTGAGTGAGTCCCTGCAGCTCAGGTGCCATCTCCCTGTGTCCTTCTGTGGTCACCATCCTCTGGCTGTCCCCGTTCCCCACTCGGAGCTCCACCAAGCTGCCCCGTGCTTTCTCCCTGTGATGCCCATTAGGAAAATGCCACCCACACACAGGGAGATGCTCCAGAGCGCTCACTGGCATGGGCAAAGGGGCGGTAATTTGGAGTAATCAGAAGAACCAGATTAATAAAAATCTTAACAGAAAGAGGAGTGTGGCTAGTCAGAGTGGATGTAATCATTAAACACAAAAGTGGGGTTTTAGTCACTGTCCCTTGTCTCTCTAGTCCTGGGAGTTTGTGGAAGGGGACAGGGGCTTGGAGAGCTGCTGGTGCAGCCCCACAGAGGGGATTAGAGAAGACTCCTCCAGTTTGGACCCCAGCACAGCAATGGTGTGAGATGCTCAGCCCACTTGTGTACCCTGTTCTGTGTTATTGATTGCTCAACAGGCACAGTTAAGTGCCTCTCATTAATATTTGTTTTGGTCTTTTCCCTGAATTCTGATGAGTGGAGGAGATGCTGCTTATCTCTCTCCTGCAGGTTTTCTTTCTAGAGGATTCCTCTGGCTGGTGACAAACCTGGGCTCTGTAGCCCCCAGGATGAGGGATGAGTTAGTGGCTGACACGAAATCTTGGGAACTCTGCAGGAAGAAAGCAAGGAGGCAAAATTAACACAAAATTAAGAGGTAAAAATGCTCTGCTCACGTCGTCCAGATGAAATACGGAATTCCAGGCTCGCTTGTGTTTGTAAATGTCTTACAAGGAACTCTCTGGGCAAATACGTTGTGCTGGCTGAACTTTGAAGCAGATGAGCAAGGAGAAAGGATGGGATGTGGAGCAGGCAGCCAGGGACTGCTTCTCAGTCGTCCGTGCTCTTGTAGCTGGTTTTGAGGTTTCAGATAGAGAGCAGAGTCCGTGGCCAGTGGACATGTTCATGGTTTGGGCTGGAAGGGACCTTAAAGCTCATCTTGTTCCACTCCCCTGCCATGGGCAGGGACACCTCCCACTATCCCAGGTTGCTCCAAGCCCAGTCCAGCCTGGCCTTGGACACTTCCAGGGATCCAGGAGCAGCCACAGCTTCTGTGGGCAGGCTGTTCCACTGCCTCTGCCTTTTGAGGTGGTCTGGGTTCTTATTTCTCTTCTCTATCCCTAACCCTGCTCTGGGTGGATGACTCTTCCCTTTACTTTCTGTCCCCTTTTCCCAGGCAGCACACAATGGCCACATGGACCTGAGTTGTGGGGCTATGACCAGTTTCTCTCATCAACTCAGACATGAAAGAGATTTCTGAAACTTGCTTAAATAGGGCAAAGCACTTTTTCTTTCCGTCTTGTATAATAATGCCTTGTTTGTTAGGCTTGACTTAGCTGCGACTGGCCCACCCAAAGCCATTGAAATGATTCTGAGCAGCATTTTCTGCCGGCTCAGGTTGTGCTCCCAGGCACTTTAGGTGCAGCTTCTGAAATAAAAAATTTCTGGCATGCCCAAAGGCAGTGAAGAGAACTGTTTTAATGTGGCTGCTTCTCCAGCTTTTCAACGGAGAGTTGGGTTCAGGTTCTGCTCTGAAGTGATATTAGAGTCCATGGAGCATGAGAAACTGCATTTGTTTGTGGGTTACAAATGAAGACCTGTCAAAAATCTTTTTAAGCAGTGACAGAAGTTTTCTTTTTCATGATACATTTAACTTTCTAAGGCTTTGCCTCCCGAGGAGGCTTAGCTCTTTTCTCTCTCCCTTTCTATGAGTTTGGAAAAAGATGATTGGCAAAAGTTGCTCTTCTCTTTTTCTCTGTCTCCCCGTCCATTTGGTGGAGTGTTGGATCCTCTGGGATGTTCTTGTTTCTGGAAAATGGTGTGATCAGGAATGAAGGGGGTGGCAGGGGAGAGGGGGAATGGGACATGGAGTCCTCTCTGTGCTTTAAGCAGATGCTTCACCAGCTTCTTGTGGGCAAAGGGCATGGGTTATTCCCATTGATTTGGTGTCAAGAGATGTTTTGCAAAGGATAAATGTGTTTATAGGATTTCTGTCCCTTTGTTGTAAGAAGTAGAACACCATTCCTGGACGCAGGAGTTTGCTAGAAGAGTGTCACATCAGTTCTTCATCACCGTGTTTGGTGTTGCAGCCCCATTCTGATGTGCAGGTGGTGTGTGAAGCATGGTGTTGCTCCTTGCTGTCTGCTGCAACTCAGCCTTTTATTCAGTGCAGGCTCAGTGCAGGCTCTGGGGAGCTGGTTTCAGACACCATCCCTCGCTTCGTGTGCTCCCAAATATATCCATGGCTTCCATCTGAGCATCTGAAACATCTGCTTAGCTGTGGGTTTAGAAATATGATACGACCGGACATGTACAGAGTGAAACAGGGCTGTCAGAGCTGGTGGGATTGTGGGGTTTTTTGCCTCCCCCCAGTCTCAGCTCAAGAGTTGCCTTAAAGCATTTGTGGGGAAGGTAAGCACTTGTCACAAGCAGTGTTGTTGTGTAAGCTCAGGAATGTGAGCTCTCCCCTCTCCGTCCGGGAGGATGGTGGATGCCAGCAGATGGGCTGGTGGGTGTGAGCCTTGATGCAGAGAGGTCTCCTCTGGTTTAAGTCCTTCTGCACCGGGGCTGTGGGGAGGATTCACAGGGATTTTCCTCCCGTTTGTAGGCACGGGTGGTGTCGTGGCCTCAGTGGGACTGGTTGGTGTCAGAAACCCAGAGAGCTGCCAGGCGCCCTGGCAGGGGCTGAGGAGGAGGAGCAGGAAGGAAATAGAGGAGCAAATAGAGGAGCTGCATAGCTTTCATGGAAATAAATCTGCCTGCAAGGACCAAAGGACCTCACTTACAGAGAAGGAGGAGAAACATGCTCTTGAGTGTTTGGGGGATTTTAGCAATCCAGTGGGAGTCCTTGGAGGGGAAGTGGTAGTGCTGACACATGGTGGTTGCCTGGAGCTCCCAGACAGTCTGAGACAAGGAGGTTTTAATTAACTCATTCTTCTCACATCTAAAGTTCATTTATTTCTGTTTACTTAGGCATCTGCCTTTTCCTCTCCTTTTTCCTTGGGCAAGGGGTGGACATCCCTTGGCTCTGGAGTTGGGGAGCTGCTCCTGCTGCCCACCCACCATGTGCCACCAGGGCAGGGAGGCTTAAGCACGTCCAGGGCTGCTGGGGTGCCCCGGGCAGCATTCCTGCTCAGCTGCAGCTTGTGGAGGTGCAGGAAGGGTGGCCAGGTGTGTTTTGCTCTGGGCAGTGGAGAGGCAGCACTGACTCCTGATTTCCATCCTCCAGAGGCTGAGTACAGCTGCTCATGCCCAATGCCATGGAGCTGTCCCTGCTTCAGAAACTGCCCCTTTCCCTGTTTTTCCCCTCCAAGTTCCTTTGATCCTGACTGCTGGATCATTAGCGGAGTAGATCTTGCTTGTTTCCAGCTTGGCATATTCCTGCTCTGTGTCCCTTCTAGTCCTGTGCTCACACAAAATGGTCAGGCTGCTTGAGACCCTCTGTCTTTGGGATTCTGTAGACCACAGACCTGTCCCACTGCTTCAGAGCCTGTTCCTTGTAGTTTGTATCATATTCTCTGCCCTAATGGTGAGTGGAAGACACTAAATAATTTCCCCTCCACTCTTCCTTGCTGTGTTTTTCCAGCAGCGATTTCTCTCACCAAGCTTTTTGTGGGCCATACATTTTGAGTTGGCACACCGAAAGTGCTTCCATTTAATACATCTTTTATCAGGGTTGATTTTCTATTGCTTTTTTCCTTTGGGTGTGCTTGGGGAAATTTATTCTTTTTAACAGGTTTATTCCAGTGTCAGGTATTGGTGCTGGAAGGGAGGGCGGGGCGGGGGAGCCTTGATTTGTTGCATGGAAAATGCATTTGGCTTCTGTTGCCTTCCTTGAATTGGGAGGGAGGAAGGGATGGAGGGATGGAAAAGAGGAGGAAACCGAAACTTCTGCCTGTTTAGCAACAGCTTTCTCATCCTGTGTGTCTGTGTCACCCTCGCTTGTCTTCCACTGTCACCAAAGGTTGGGTCCTGCAGGAACCTGACGCAGAGAAGGTGCCAGACTTCCCCTTATGTATTTAAAGTGGCACATCCCTAATCCTTGCAGGTAGCCCATGCTGGCACAGTTTTCCACCTGCACGGAAGGTCTGCTGGCTGGTGGAGCTGTGCTGGTGTTCTCAGTTGTAGCAATACCTGCAGGAATAAGCACTTTTTCTTGTTGTGGAGGTGTGAAGACAGTGATTTTATTCACAGAAAATGCGTGAGCTGGTTGAAGCCCCCCTGTGAGAACTAGAGGAGTGGGGCATGGGGACTGGATGATTTTATTATTTAATTGTATTTCTTTTCAGTGCTATTTTCTCTTTATTTCTCCATTATGTTCCACAAGTCTCGAGTTTCTCATAAGCAGAACTAGAAGCAAGATTTTGGGCTGGTGATTTGGTTAAATCTCTAGGAGGGATTAAATTGAGAAATACCCCCATACATCTCCCTTGCAGCTGAGGGCAAATTCAACCACTGATTCCAAAGCTTCTGAAAATGGCTTTGTCTGAAAATGAATTTTGGCCTCTCAAAGTTCAAACATTTATCCTGAGCCAGAAATATACACAGATTTGCTCTCTAATTTAATAAAGCCATCCAAATAATATGATTTCTCCCATAACCATCGTTTATGTTTCACAGCGAAATGATAATGAGAAAGTCATTAGAAGTAATAAACAAAACAAAACCCACACAGCAAATCCTTCACCGAGCCTGACGGATGGGAAGAAGAGCAGCATTGGAGTCTTAGGCCACAGGATGTTTGCTGGGTGCAGCTGTTTTGAAGGAGATGCGTTCTTCAAGCGTTATTTTTGCATGTTGCATTTTAATGGAGTTTTGCTGGCGGAGCAGGCGGGCACCGCCGGGGCATGGGAGCAGGTCTGCACTTGGGGTGGGCACTGCACCCGTGCCAAGCTGGCATTGCTGCTTTGATTGGCTGCAATGGGTGGCTGACAGGCATCGTTCTTCCCCCCTCCAAAAAAATCCTCCTCCTTACCACAGTTCTGACAAGGCACTTCTGTTTAAATTTCCTGGTTAAGTCTTGAAGTGAGTACACAGAATGTGTTGAGAACAAGAACTACATCCGGATATCAGAAGTGCTCCTTTTTTGGCTTTTATTTATAGCTGTCTGTGCACTTTGGGCTGCAGCCTTAGCACTCGCTTCTAGGTTATCCTCAGCCAGGTGATTTTTTTTTTTTTTTTTTACTTCAGTGTTTTGCTCCAGTGGGTGTCTAGATTGGATATTAGGAAAAAATTCTTCACTGAAAGGGTTGTCAGGTTCTGGAATAGGCTGCCCGGGGCAGTGCTGGAGTCACCATCCCTGAAGGGATTCATTGCATGTGTGGATGTGGCACTTGGGGATATGGGTGTGTAGTGGGCTTGACAGTGCCCAAAATATCCCACATTTGTTGCTGCTGGAAGATTATTCACTGCCTCTCATCAAGGCGTCGGGGGAGGGATTTTGGTAACAGCTCTTATCTGGTGGTTTATTGGGGCTGTTGGGCTTCCTTACGGGTCTCATTAATTGGTTTTTCAATCAGAGGACTCCTTTTGTTGATTTTTGTGCTTTCAGAACCACAGTTTGTGACCCAACACGCCTTCTCATCACAGACAGGGGTGGGATGCTGGAGGAGGCGAGATTTAGTAGTGCAAAAGGCCCTGTAGGGTGACAGGAGCAGAGAGGAAGGAGTTTTCCCCTGCTGCCCCCATTTCTCAGCTCTTCCTGTCCTCTGCTCCTTATCCCTGGGCTTCCCCATCCTTCCAGATCCCAGAGGAGCTCCAAGGGCTGGCTGTGGCCCTGCTGGTGCTGAGCCAGGTGTGCCAGAGCTTCTCCAGGCTGGGGGCTGCACATGCAGCTCCATCTCTGCTGCTGTTCAAGAGGGGTAATGCCTCCTTGGTTTTTGACCCTCCTTCCCTGGCCCGAGCCAAGTGCTAGCAAATAACTCTTCCAATTAAAGAAAAAAGCTTTTCATTCTTCTTATGCTTAATAGAGAATAAAAATATTAATAGAGAAAATTCCGATGCATGATGATTTTGGCGAGCATGTCTTGTGCCTTGCTCTTTTCCAGCTGCAGAGTCCACCTGATGACCTAAAGGGTGCAAACCGAGGCATAGAACACCTTTTTACTTTCCTTTGAGAAACAAATGGTACATCCAAGCTGTCCCTGGGCAAACCCTTGCTTGCTGACATTTCAAAAATTGCTCTTTAAGGTTCCTCCTCACTCCCTCCTTGCTTGTGCTTCTCTCTCTTCCTAAAAGAAAATCCTATTTATATTTTCACCTTTGAAAAAAAAAAAAAAGAGTTTAAATAAATAAATAACTGCAGAGGCTGGAGCTGCACGGGGGTCAGAGAGGAGAGAGCTCTTCTGGTTTTCACTACTTTTTCCCACCCAGGTATGCTGTGAGCAATTGGTTCTCCTCTGGGAAAATGAGACTCCTGGGCCTCCTGGCTGCTCTCATCCAGGAGGAACTTTTGTATTTAAACATGCTTAGCACTAAGCTGAACATGACTTTCCCCCAAGCCACTGAGAGCAGCTTCCAGGCTGTGTTTGCAGCAGCCTGCTCTTGGCAGAGAGAGCTGCTGGGTGCGTGAAACCTGAGGAAAGCTGGAATGCCCAGAGGCATCCTTGTTTAAAATGAGCTCCCTGTTCGTGTCCACAGGGCAAATCTTCATCTGGAGGTGCCTGAATTTGTGTTTTCCAAGAGGCTGATCCTAAGGATGGTTTGGCAGGCATGCACTTGATGTGTCAGGGAGAAGCAAAGTGATGTTGTTGTCCTGTGTTGTTGTCTTGGATGCTCGGCTGTCCCTGGGGAACAGGATGGCTGCTGTGGGTAACCAGCTCTCCTGGGGCTGAGAACTGAAGTCCTTGTCATTTGAGAGTGCTGGAGGAGATCCTGGTGGTTTCCCATGGTGCTGTGGAGAGCAGTAAAGCAGATATACTCATCGTTTTAGGGGGATATTAATGGTTCTTTAACATGAGCTTTGTGTCTGGCTACAGTGTGGAGGAGCTGAGCAAAGCATGGAAATTGTGCTGGTGGAACATGACTGCAGGGAATTGACAGATGTGGTTTGTTAATGACTGCAGAGGTGCTTTGGGTAAGAAGAATTGCAACCCCACATTTTTTCCTGCAGCCTCTTTTTGCTGCCTTTCTGATGGAGATGGTGCAGGGGCCAAAATGCCAGAGCTGGCTTTCCCTAAAATCCCTGCTGGGAGGTTACCTGGCACTTTCCAGGAGGCACAGAGGGAAGAGGAGAGCTCTCTTTTGCAGCAGGGTGGGCTCAGGAAGCTGGGGGGTGATGGCACAGCCGTGTTTGCTGCCACAGTTTGCCATTCCTGCCGGAACATCCCCAGGCTAAAGGCACACCCTGGGAATGGCCCCGGCATCCTTCCGAAGGCAATTCTCATTCAGCCAGCAGTCGTTTGGAAATAGTCACTCATCAGGCACTTATGGATCTTTCAAGCCCCTTTCTCTCCCTAATAATCCCACCTCTGGGGAGGTATTGATTCTCCGCTGTCGGCTGCCTCTTGGTATTCCACAGTCTGTGTTAGCCCGTGGAAATCGCTGCGCTGTCATTTTCACGCAGCAATTACCTGCTCTTGATTCCTTTCATCCCCAGTCCTTTCCCGGAGATCTGAACTCTGCATTGACAAGCCACCCTGGAAGAAAGACGGGGTCAGGGTTTGGGAAGAAGGCTCGCAAAACAAAAACTTCAGGGAGAGTTTCCCTGGGGTGTGATTGTCTCAAAGGTGCTCAGCCAGGTTTTGGGGGTGTGTTTTGGACACACAGCACAAGAGGGATGCTGTGGCTTCCCAGCCTGCAAATGTGACTTTATGCCTTGGTTTTTGCTCATGCCAAAAGCATAGGAAATTCTTCACCTGGCTTCTGGGCAAAGGATCAGCCTGGAGAGGTGAGGACAGCTGCTTTCCAAGTCATCCTCAATCCTCTGCTGGGGAATGAGCCCCTCCCAGTACCTTGAGGAGCTCCAAGAGAGCTGGAGAGGGGCTTTTTCCAGGGGCATGGAGTGACAGGACAGGGGGGAATGACTTCCCACTGCCTGAGGACAGGGTTAGATGGGATATTGGGAAGAAATTCTTCCCTGTGAGGGTGCTGAGGACCTGGCACAGGTTGCCCAGAGAAGCTGTGACTTCCCCATCCCTGGAGGTGTTCAAGGCCAGGTTGATGGGGCTTGGAGCAACTTGGGATAGTGGAAGGTGTCCCTGCCCATGGCAGAGATTTGGAATGAGATGGTCTTTTAGGCCCTTTCCAACCCAAACCATCCTAGAATTCCTCTCACTCTCCAGAAGGTCGTCCTTTGATTTGGGGTTATGGTTCACCCATCTGAGGAGGGGCAGATTTGGGAATTCGTTTTAATCCCATTTTAGGTGTTTGGTTTTTTGTTGGGTTTTTTGTTTTTGTTTTTGTTTTTGTTTTTTTTTCTTTTTGGGTGAACAGAAGTTGAAGGAAAGGATGATTTGCAGCAGTGGGGTTTCCTCCAGCCCTGTCTGCTGCGGCACAGGAGCTGCAGCCCCCCAGGAGTGGCACCGAACTTGGCACAGAGTCGCACCTCCGGACTCGAAGGCATTTTGTTATTAAACCAGCATGCCTGGGCAGCGAGGGCTCTCACTTGAACAGAATCCCCATTCTAGCAGAGAATAAATTAAAAAGCCAACTGGCCGCGGCTGCCTGAGGAGCGCCGGGACCAGAGATAGGGCCAGAAGTCAGATAACAAACAGTGTCCAAAATTGCAGCGCCTGGTGCATGGCGTGAAATTAAAACCTTTTCTGCCTCCTCCTGCACGCTGTAACAAAACAGCTCCTGACACAGTCTGCCGGCACCAGGAGTGAAGAGGAGAATAATTAAATACATGGAGGTTTTTGCATCTAAGGGAAGGGAGGGGATGAGGCTTTTGTGCCACAGACCTCAGTGGTTTGGTCCTGCAACTGGTCTTAAGTTGGAAGGGTCTGTGGGCTGCCTTGCTGCCCAGGTGGGCAGGAATCTGCCTTTTCCCCCCTGTTTTGGTGGCTTTTCCTCTGAGTTTGGTCCCTCCACCTTCCCTGCTAGGCTCAGCAACAGCCCTGGAATGTGCCTGTGTCATAGTGACTGTTCTCTCCCCAGACCTTGCTGGCTTTCCATCCCTCGGGAAGGACATTTCCCTGGAGTTACCACCCGGGAGTGATGAAGAGGGCAGCACTTTTTAATCAAAGTTACATTAGGTGACGCTGATATTATTCACTCTGCTTTATTGCAGCTATTTTTACACGGGGGTTAGAAGTTAATACTACCCAGCGAGCCTGGTTTTGCTGGATTCTGGCAAGCCCCAAAATCCATCAGCACATCCAGACAGGGCAGGAAAGAGCCCAAGCAAAAAATAAACTCGCTAGCTGAACTGGAAGAAAAAAAACCAGTCAAAAACTCAAACCTTTTATAAAAACCAGACCCTTAATAATTGAGGGTCTGCTCTGGAAGGGCAAAACCCAGCCAGGACCATCAGCTGCAATCAGCAGAAGGATGAGCTTCTCCAATCAGCACGGGAAGGGGAGCGGGAGCCGTGGCAGGAGGGCTGGGAGGAGGGGACGCAGGGTTGGTTTTTCCCTGCCCTGGCAAATGATCCTGACTCCCTCCTGCTCCTCATCCACAGCCGCAGGTGATAAGGCTTGGTCTGATCCTGATGGGGGGCTGTCAGCTCTCAGGAAAAGGCTGTGACTGAAGACAGTGCCTCAAAGGGAATGGTTTCAGCAAGGAAGGCTTTGCCAGGGTTGTGTGGGTTTGGGTCTGTCTGGGTTTGGGGTTCCCCCCCCCCACGCCTCAGGTAATGCCAAGGGTTTAAATCACATTAATTCCTTGGGCCTGGCAAGGATGCTGGCAGAGCTGGGATCTCCTTGGCTGGTTGCGGGAAGATGTGGTGAACTGAGAGAGGGGAGGAGGGAGTTGTCCCTCTGTTTCCAGAAAAGGACAAAAGTGCAGGTTTTTTCTTTCTCCTTTGTTTTCTCTCTCCTTCTCCTTTCCCACCTTGTTCCTGTTCTTTAATATAGACATCCCACGCTGGAATGTGCTTTCTAAGCCTTTTCCTGGTGTATTCTCTCTGCAGGAGGTGTTGTGGTGAGGTTTTAGGACCCCTTTGCCTTGGTTCTTGTGATGTCCCCAGGACCCCTCAGAGACTGGGGCCCCTTTAAAACAAACCCCAACACACCAACGAAGTGCTTTTATAATAAAACACCAGGTCCTTTTAAAAACCACTTAAGGTATTTTTAAAATCTGCTTGACACAACTTGTGTCACCCGTTGATTGCTTTGACCCCTCTTCTGATGTGACTTCCCAGTGTGCTTGGCCAGTTCTTTGGGCTGGGTTGTGAAGGCTGGTTCCTCTGGCAACACGAGGAGAAATTAATGGGAAAAATTTTTTGCCTCAACACGGAGTTTGTGAGACTTCAGGCAGATGCATGCATTTGGAGGAAAAAAAAAGGTTTTTAGAAGTTTTTGCTGCCACCCTTTCCCAAACCACAGTCAGGGGGGAGTTTAAAGGGCAGGTCAGGTTTTCAGAGAGGGTTATCAAGTTCTCTAGACCCTTAATGTTGAGGACTGGCTTCACACTGACAGAGAGTAGGTTTGGGTTAGATATTAGGAAGAAATTCTTCCCTGTGCTTCTAGATCCCCAAGGAACAGCCTGGACAGGAGGTGGGGAGACCTTTCAAGCTGCCGAGGCAGTGGAGACAGCATGAGGTGCAGAGGGTACAGCAGGGACAGCAATGAGGGACAGGCCCAGGGCTGGTCCCCTCATCAGATACATCACAGCACAAACTCCCTATTTCTAATGACAGTTTTCAAAAGCACAGCTTATCAAGTAGACCCACTAAATAAATCAAGTTGGACATGTGGCTTAGACACATCGTCACATTAAAAAGAACTTTTTCCTTTTCTCTCTTATTTCCTAAATGTCTCATCCCTAAGAGCAATGCAAGAACACCCAGAAACACCAGGAATCTTGAAATGGTTTGGGTCAGAAGAGACCTTAAATCCCATCTCATTCCAACCCCTGGTCTGGGCAGGGACACCTTCCACTATCCCAGGTTGCTCCCAGCCCCATCCAACCTGGCCTTGGACACTTCCAGGGATGGGGCAGCCACAGCTTCTCTGGGCAGCCTGTGCCAGGGCCTCACCTCCCTCTGAGTAAAGACTCTTTCTAACGTCTAATCTAAATCTCTCCTCTTTCAGTTTAAAGGTGAGCGTCATGCTTTTCTTTCCATTTGTTCCTCCTTCGGATTGCCAGCTTCCCTGTCTTTATGATGTGTCTAATTTGCTCGGCCTAGCTCCTGCCTGGGTTTTCCTGCGGTTCAAGGGCGAGTCAGCCTCCATATATTGTATTTTAAAAGGCTGTTCCCTGCACATTCCACTGTCCCAGGCTGGTAGCTGCTCTCTCTGCCCGTGAGCGCCCCAGCAGCAGTGGGAGACAGGGAACTGGGGGGTTGCCTCCTGCGGGAGAGAGGTGCCCGTGCCGTGGCTCCGGCAGGAACGCTTCCTGCCGGAGTTTGCTGTCTCAGCATGAGCAAAGCCCGATGAGGAGACCCCAGCTGAACCCGTATCGATCCTTCCTCTGGTAATGAAGCCGTCCACGGGAAGACAGGGGAGTATTTTTTGAATCAGCACAGCTGTATGGATTTTGTGTTCACTCGTGTTGGGGGTGGCACCTGCTCTCAGGCTGCTGCAGAGGCTTTTCCAGGAGTTCCTTTTTGATGGATCCTTGGGACTTACAAATCCCAGATTTCAAAGGGAGTTGTGGGGTTTTTTCCTTAGTTTTCTGAGGACGAGTTACCTGCTCCTCCCATGGTCTGAGGTGGGCTGCTCTGTGTTGGGAAAGGTGCTTTTAGCTTCTCTACCGGAACAGGGGACAAAAAAGTGGTAAAATAAATCAAGAAGGTAGAAAAGCAAGCAGGTTTCTTTCTGCCTGGCTAAAATGAGAGTGCAAGAGAGGGAGGAAGGAAAGGTGATCCCCTTTCCAGGATTACATGGGCTAGATCAGAGGGTCTTATGAAGATTCAAGAGAAGGAGATAGTGAGAAGTGCTGGGATAAGAGGAGATAGCAAGAAGGCAGTGAGGTGAGGAAACAAGTCCCAGTTCTCCTTGGCCAGCTTGGTGGACCTCCAAGGTGGCTCAGGACAGCTTTAGAGCCAGGGAGGAGGCATGGAGGAGGGACATGTGGCTAGATAAGCATCCTCAGATTTCATATATATATTTGCAGTACATTGTATAAACAAAGACAATACCTAATGATTCGTGGCTATTATTTGAAGTGTCCCACTGTTACAGATTTATTTGTCATTTCTTGTAGTGTCACCGATGATAATGAATTCATTTGTATTAATGGGGGTGTCGTGGACTTCTGTTGATATCCCGTATTAATTAATGTACCATTAAAAGAAAGTGGCACCCAATTAATATCAAGTGGGAGCGGTACTGGCGGTGTCCTGTCATTAGGGTTTCATTTGTAATGCATTGTGTGAATGCTCTGCCTTAATGGAAGTCATTTGCCATCCAGAGCATCACCCAGTGGGCTGCCATGGGGTGCCAGAAAGTGAAAGTTAGTGGCAACTGCGGGAAAAAAAAAAAAAAAAAGGATATTGAAAAAAATAGGATCCATCCGGTTTATGGCATTGCCCCCAAGCAGGAATTGGGAAACGGATTTCTTGTCTCACCCCACAATGAATGCTGGCTGGTAGCAGTAAATCACTCTGGTGGTTTGACTTTGCTACTGAATTTTGATATTGAGGAGAGGGACAGTAGAAAATCCCACTGGATTCTGCTGGTCAGGGCTGCCTTTGCTTCCCTAAACAAAAGCAGCCACTGCAAGAGTGCAGACCTTGACTGTGGCCACCTGGAACCACCTGATCCATGCCCACCATCTCCAGGAAGATGAGAGCCAAAGGGGTGCCAGGCCATCTGCCGTGGATGCCCTTGCAGAGGGGGAGATTGCTCCAAACGCCCTTTTCCAGCAGGAAAATCACACCAGCAGGAGAGATGCGGTGCTGCTGAAGCCAGGGGCTCTCTGACTGACAGGTTTTCACATTCTAGGCGCTTGTGTCTGACTTTCAAATGTCTCGTTAGACCATCTTGGCTTCCCATCTGCCGTCTCCAAAACTGGGACTGACCTACCAGCAACCGAGGAGGGAAGCACAGACTGCCTCCCAGCCCTTGCCCTGGCCCTGCCTGCTCCTTGGAGCCTGGAGATGGGGAACACAAGAGAAATGTAGCTTTTGTGATGAAATTCGGCTGTGGATGCTGAGTTGGTGAAGTGGGGGTTGCGTCACTGCCCTTTTCTTCTGCTCCCTCCCAGAGCAGTGGGAAGCTGCTGGCTTTTGCTGGTTGGAACTGGATGGTCTTCAAGGTCCCTCCCTACCCAGCCGCCAGAACATTTTAGCATTCCCTGATTCCTCTCCCATCCGCCTCTCCTGGGCTTTCCCCTCAAGACCTGTGCTGCAGAAGTGATTGGTGCCACCAGGAGCCCCAGCTCTTGGGAATGCTGTGCTGTGGATCGGCCACCGTGTTGGCAAGGGCAGGGCTATCTCTGGTGGGAAACAGGGGATCTCTGGGCTGGAAAAAGCAAGCTGGTTTATCCCACAGGATACCAGAGCATCCTCTGCTCTGTGTGGCTGTTTATCCTCTGCCTGCTGAGTGCCACTCTCCTCCCAGCATAGCAAGTTCCCCTGTGGGCTGGGTGGTTGTGATGTCCCTTCCTCCAGCGCCATATGTTGGGTTGGGCCATGTCTGCCGTGAACGAGCACTCGGCTCTGAGTGTGGTTATCCAGCAGCTAATTCCTCTCCAGCTCCTGTAAAGCATCCATTCCAGCTGTGTTTATGGTGTTTTCAAAAGCCTCTCAATTGAATTATAGCTCTGCGGTGGCCGTTTGCCAGTGTCACCCGATAATGAGGGAGGTCACTTAATAGAGAGAGCAACAAGAGGTACATATTAATGAGGGCTGATTGAAAGGTGGGGTGGATTTCCACTAAAAAAAAAAAAAAACAACTGTAAAAAGGGAAATTATCAGGTTTTAAAATCAAACTTTGAAATTGGAAATTGCCTGGCTCAGACGAGCAGTAATGCAATTAATAAATGTAATTAAAAGTGCAATTAAGAACACAGGACTTGGAAGTCTGTGCACATCTATGTGAGCGTTCGGAGCTGGCACGCGAGTGAGGGACCCAGTGTGGCAGCCGGATCGCTCCCAGGATGGAGCATGGGGACAGAAACCAAAACATGGGGCTGGTTTTTTCCTCTCAGCAGGAGCTGGAAGAGGGGCTGGCACTTGCTGTGACTCCGCTTTTGCAGTTCTTTCCTGCAGCAAGCGAGACCTGGGCAGGAACAGGTGACTTAAATCTGTCCCAAGCAGCCCAGGATGGGTGAGACAGGGTCCCAGCTGTTTTAGGAGAATACTTGGAATCCATGTCAGCTCTGTTCCACAGCACCCCGAAATGCCCTGCCTTCAGCAAGAGGCACTGAGCCCTCCTTCCCGCCTGCAATGATTCGGGATCGGCGGGAGCACCTTTGCCTGGAGCACAGGGATGTCTGAGCCGGCTTTTAGCAGAGAGCAAAGCTCTTTTCATCCGCCCCATCGCGCGGTGCAGAGACAGGGAGAGGGAAAAGAGCCGCCAGGAACAGCAGCAGGGAATTATTTAAGAGTAATAGCTTGACCTGAGCTGTAACAGGAGCGCGGAGCAGCGAAGCATCTCCTGATGGGAGCGGTCAGCTCCCGCCTTGGTGCAGGGGCAGCATGGAGCAGGAACGGGGGGAAGCAGGAATGGGGCTGGCGAGGCTGTTTCGGTGAGGAGATCAGAGCTGCCTGCTGCTCGAGCCCTCATGCCCGTCGCCGTGTGCCCCCCGGTCCGTTTGCGTCGCCTCATCTCACCGACCTTCCGACAGCTGCTCGGCCAGATTGCCTGCCGTTTTTCCACATTATTTGCATGGCTACAGCATGCATCGGCATCCTAATCATCCCCACCAGCTCCTGCCGGGTGACTTTGCCCTGGGAGGTCAGATGGAGGTCCTCTACATGGCCAGCCACTGTAGAGGGGCAGCTGGCGTGGAGGGACCAGCCCCAAATAAACCAAAATAGACATTGCTGGTGCCTGACCTTCTTGGCAGAAGGTTGTCGTGGTTTAACCCCAGCCAGCAGCTCCGAGCCATGCAGCTGCTCGCTGTGTGTTGGAAAAGGGTGCATTGAAGGGAGTATCTGGAAAATGAACTCCCAGCTCTCCTCTGCTTCATCTCCCACCTTTGCTTCTCTCCCACTCTGACCCTGCTGTAAAAAACTCAGCGCTCCATATTCCCCCTCTCAGCCCCTTGCCCACAGGGCTCCTCGTGTCAGGCCAGTTGGACAAGACTGATGGATCAAGGCACGGGCGGGGTGCTGATGGCCCGTGGCCCGTGAAATGGTTTTGCTGTGGTGGGAAGCTCTCAAAGGCACCGAGCAAATCTGCTCCCTGAGCAGGGCGAGCGCTCTTACAGCCAGAGGGACTTAATGCTGTGGGAGCAGGTGCCATGGGCCTCAGGAAAGGGTAGGGATTCTGGGTTTTCTGCAAACAGCCTTTTTTTTTGTTAGCCCTGTGTGGAAGTAGAGCCTGTTCACAGGAGTAATTTGAGTTGGAAAGGACTTCTAAGACCATCAACTCGAACCACTAACCCGGCACTGCCAGGTTACACAGCCGTGTCCCCAGGAGCCAGGGCCACACATCTTTTAAATCCCTCCAAGGGCAGTGACTCCACCGCTTCCTCGGGCAGCCTGCACCAGTGCTGGACAACCCTTTTGTGTTGGTTTTGCATGGCCTGGTTTTAGTAGCAGGAGGGCCACAGAGGTGGCTTCTGTGAGAAGCTGCTGGAAGCTTCCACCATGTCTGGCACAGCCAGTCCCTGATGGCTCTGAAGATGGACATGCTGCTGGCCAAGCCTGGGCCAATGAGAGATGGTGTTAATGCCTCTGTGATAACAGATTTAAGAAGAAAATCAAAACAAAGTGGGGGTGTAGTGTTAATTCCAGCTAGAGAAGAGGAGGAGGTGAGAACATGTGAGGGAAACAACATGGAGACACCAAGGTCAGTGGAGAAGGAGGAGGAGGAGGTGCTCCAGGCGCCGGAGCCGAGATTCCTNACCCCGTGGGAAGAGAGCCACGTTGCAGCAGTTTTGGGAGGACTATCTGCCCGTGGGAAGGACTCACGTTTGTAGCAGGTGCGATCTGGCTGCTGCTCGTGAGAGTGGACCCACGCTGGGGAAGTTCACAGAGAACTGTCTCCCGTGGGAGGGACCCCACGGCCTCACAGGGGAAGGACTCCTCTTGCTGGGCCAAGCAGAAGAAAACCTTGGGTGACGAACTCACCAAAACCCCCACGCCCTGTCCCCTCTGCTGTCAGTGGGAAGGAGGGAGGGGGTTGAGGGAAGAAAAGGTGTTTTTTAAGGGCTTATTTTACTTCTCATTATCCTCCTCTGATTTTGTTAGTAATAAACTCACTTTGTACCTTTAGGCTGAGCCTGTTTTGCCTTTGGAGTGTTTTCTCCAAGTCCTTATCTCAACTTGTGAGCTCTTTGTTTAAATTTTTCTCTCCCCTGCCCAGTTGGGGCAGGGGAGGGTGAGCGAGCAGCTTTCATGAGTGCCTGGCGTTTGGCCAGTGTAAAACCACAACACCTTTCCATGAAAAAATTTTTCCTGCTCTTCAATCTAAACCTCCCCTGGCACAACTTGAGGGGAACATTTGGTGGCAGGCACGAGGAGGGGGGGTACTCTGACATTTTTCAGGTGTCCCTCATGTTCAGCTGCAGCCGTGTAACCTGTGTGGTAGGACACATCATGGAACAGTTTGGGTTGGAAGGGACCTTACAGGACGTCTAGTTCCACCCCCCTGCCATGGGCAGGACACCTTCCACTATTCCAGGTTGCTCACATTGTGATCCCAGAGAGGGCATCTCCTCTGGCTTGTCATCTACCTTGTATTGCCACATTGCATTGGAGCAGAATCCACCCAAAATTTTATTACTAATGCATATTATAGCAGGATTCATAAAAAGATATCAAAGACTACCAGTGTGGCCAGAGAGTGAGGTGTAAATATTTTTAAAAGTCCCTTTTTGGTAACCTCTTCTTCAGCCTTAATTGCCCTTTTGCAGAGAATGTTGCATAAGGCTTTGGTGTCCCAGCTGTCAGGGTTGACAGGGCACGTCTGTGTCTGGTAACTCATGCTGAGGTCACACGGGAGGTGACAGCCCAGGGGAGCTGTTTGTTGTGGTGGGCTGTGCTTGGGCCATCCCACAACAGCTTTGGGATGGAAACACAACTTCCCGGGACGATGTCAGGATGATAGAGCTGTGGGGGGCAGCAATGAGAGAGGCAGCAGGCAAAAGCTCATGCACAGGAAGTTCCACCTGAACAGGAGGAAAAACTGTCCTGGGCAGTCACCGAGCACTGGAACAGATTGTCCAGAGAGGCTGTGGAGTCTCCCTCACCGAGGATACTCCAGAACCGTCTGGGCACAATCCTGTGCCGTGTGCTCTGGAATGTCCCTGCTAGAGCAGGAAGGTGGGACAAGAACACCCACTGCAGTCTGACTCATTCTGCGATTATTTGTGATCACTCACCTCTGCACTGCTCAGAGAGGGGCAAGGTCTCTCCTCTGCCTCTCCCTTGTGTAGCAACATCCTTCCATGTTTGAGCAGGGATTTTTGGGTTGCTCATTCCTTATTTTAACACAAACCTATCTTTGCTGCTGGGGATCCGCTGGAACAGAGCAGTCTCCTTATGATTAAAGTCAGTCGCTCTTGCATTACTGTTTGGTACTTCTTTTTGGA
>VZTG01009179.1:612218-659912 GCA_013397845.1 Melanocharis versteri | reverse complement strand
GAGCAGCTTTCATGAGTGCCTGGCGTTTGGCCAGTGTAAAACCACGACACCTTTCCATGAAAAAATTTTTCCTGCTCTTCAATCTAAACCTCCCCTGGCACAACTTGAGGGGAACATTTGGTGGCAGGCACGAGGAGGGGGGGTACTCTGACATTTTTCAGGTGTCCCTCATGTTCAGCTGCAGCCGTGTAACCTGTGTGGTAGGACACATCATGGAACAGTTTGGGTTGGAAGGGACCTTACAGGACGTCTAGTTCCACCCCCCTGCCATGGGCAGGACACCTTCCACTATTCCAGGTTGCTCACATTGTGATCCCAGAGAGGGCATCTCCTCTGGCTTGTCATCTACCTTGTATTGCCACATTGCATTGGAGCAGAATCCACCCAAAATTTTATTACTAATGCATATTATAGCAGGATTCATAAAAAGATATCAAAGACTACCAGTGTGGCCAGAGAGTGAGGTGTAAATATTTTTAAAAGTCCCTTTTTGGTAACCTCTTCTTCAGCCTTAATTGCCCTTTTGCAGAGAATGTTGCATAAGGCTTTGGTGTCCCAGCTGTCAGGGTTGACAGGGCACGTCTGTGTCTGGTAACTCATGCTGAGGTCACACGGGAGGTGACAGCCCAGGGGAGCTGTTTGTTGTGGTGGGCTGTGCTTGGGCCATCCCACAACAGCTTTGGGATGGAAACACAACTTCCCGGGACGATGTCAGGATGATAGAGCTGTGGGGGGCAGCAATGAGAGAGGCAGCAGGCAAAAGCTCATGCACAGGAAGTTCCACCTGAACAGGAGGAAAAACTGTCCTGGGCAGTCACCGAGCACTGGAACAGATTGTCCAGAGAGGCTGTGGAGTCTCCCTCACCGAGGATACTCCAGAACCGTCTGGGCACAATCCTGTGCCGTGTGCTCTGGAATGTCCCTGCTAGAGCAGGAAGGTGGGACAAGAACACCCACTGCAGTCTGACTCATTCTGCGATTATTTGTGATCACTCACCTCTGCACTGCTCAGAGAGGGGCAAGGTCTCTCCTCTGCCTCTCCCTTGTGTAGCAACATCCTTCCATGTTTGAGCAGGGATTTTTGGGTTGCTCATTCCTTATTTTAACACAAACCTATCTTTGCTGCTGGGGATCCGCTGGAACAGAGCAGTCTCCTTATGATTAAAGTCAGTCGCTCTTGCATTACTGTTTGGTACTTCTTTTTGGAGCCTCCAAAACTTCTTCCATCACTTTTTTTAATAGCAGTTTGAACTTTCGTAACTCATTTATTGCAAAATAAGGGAGGCACAAACAGCCTCACTGCTTAGGACCCCAGAGCCCTTTAATTCCTGGAGCTGCTCCTGCTGAGCTGCCAGATGAAGGATGGGGTGCTGGAGACAGGTCGGGAGCAGATCCCACTCCCGTTTGCCCTCCTCCTCCTCCCCCCCCAACAGGCGGCATCTGTCTGCCTGTTTATTTTTAATCTCACATCTGCTGGCATCGTAACAAAGATTTAATGACATGACACAGTTTTGTCACCAGTTCTTTTTTCTGTAGTGAATGAAGCCTCCATCGCAGGCTGCTGGAGAGAGCCGAAAGCTTTAAAAAATGACAGAATTTGGCGACTCGTGTAGAAAGCTCACCTGTTTGCCTTGAGCACCTGTGGGCTGTTGTCTGCCTGGATAAAAAAGGATAGAATTTGTTATTTTTGCTTGTCAGTGAGATAAGCATAACCACAATTAGTCTTTGTTAATGAAGAAGATCCATGAGGGATATGCAGAAGAGTCCTGTAAAAGCACCAAATGCTGAAAATGCAGAAACACTGTCCAGCACAGGGCTTTCCAAAGGCATCTCCCTGGGTTGTGTCCTCTGCTTGGTATTTACCATCAAACACAAGCCCCAGGCTCTTCTGTTTATCTGGATGTTTTGCTTCATTGTTTAGATCATGGGCCGCAGCTTCTGAGAGATAAAGACGTCAGCTTCCTGCTGAGGAATATCTTGAGCCTGTTTGACCCAAAAATGGCAAGAGGATTTTAAAGACATACTTTTTATGCTTTTTAAGGCAGATGGCCTGAAATTCTGCTGAGTCCTGGCTGTGCCTGCTTGGGCATGAGCGTTGATGAGACCTTTTTCCCTGGAGGGCGGTTGACATGGGATGTCTGCACGCCACAGCTGGTTTTGCTGGTTTGGGAGAATTTTTTTTTGCTTGAATTTGAGCTGTGGAAAAAAAGATGCTTTACACAGAGCACACCTGATGGGTCTGCATCCTCTCACCTGTGTGCTTTTGGGAATAAGGGCATGTGTTTGGTAGTGAAATACATTGGCCCGTGCATTTTGGGCAGTATCAGTGATTTCCCTCTCTGTATCCATGCTGTTCTGCTTCGTGCTCCTGTAACACTCCTCCTGTTGCCTGGAAGCCCTTCTGCTCCCCTCCTAAATTCACTCGGGCTGTGCTTTGCTGGTGCTCCCACACTCGCGATCCAGCCCTCACAGCCCCTCAGATGCTTTGGTGTTGATGTCCATGACTGATTCCCAGGGCCAGATCTTTGTCCAGAGCTGATCCCCTGCTTGTGTGGCTCTTGCTGTCCTGGCCAACGAAGGGAGCTGGAGCAAAGCTGTAAAACAAGGATAAAGCCACAGAAATTGCCCGGCGCTGTCTGCGGGGACAGGAGCTGACAGCACCGAAGCTGGTGACCTTCGTGTCCCCTCCAGGCAGCTTCTCCTTTGGAAGGACAAGGAGATGAACTCCCTTCAAAGCCTGCTTTGGGGCTATTGTATGGAATACAATGGGGGGGAAATCAAGCTCTCCTCTCTCACAACCAGCCGAGAGCAGCCCCGTAATCAGGGGTGACCAGAGCGGATTTGCATGTTAAAAGCACTGGCTAGGGGCACTTAAAAAGAGGAGAAAACATATTCATCAAGGCCAGCTTTATCCTTATGAATATTGTTATTCCCAGGGCAATGTAGCCCAGATCCTTCAGTACAACCCTGAATCTACCCTTGCTCTGCCTCTCCCTGTGAATGGTTAATTTGTAATGCTCTGTGTTGTGACATTGGTACCCTGGTGGCCCTGGGAAGGAAGTTGAGTTGTTGGAGCCATGTGGAGTGAGGTGGTTGAAGCAGTGCCCTGGCAGCAGCAAGAGGAGGGCTGTGGGGTGCTCTGGAGCTGCTCCCAGTGGTGATGGCTTGGGGGAAGCAGGAGCCCCCCAAAGAAGGGGCTGGGGAGATGCTCTAGTCCTGTCTGAGAAGGTGTTTCAGGAGTGCTCAGAAAGCAGACACCCATCACAGCCCCTC
The DNA here is from genome assembly GCA_013397845.1 of Melanocharis versteri. Classification (NCBI taxonomy): domain Eukaryota; kingdom Metazoa; phylum Chordata; class Aves; order Passeriformes; family Melanocharitidae; genus Melanocharis; species Melanocharis versteri. Next base: position 656,639 of record VZTG01009179.1, on the reverse strand, counting down.
ATGAAGGGCATCTTCACCCAACACACCCCCCCAGCTGACAAAATCCTGGTCCCTGAGCGGTTTAAATGCCCAAGCCAGGATTAAGGTGTTGAGTGCGTGGCACAAAGTCAAGGGTTTACATGGCAGCAGGGCAGGGCTGGGTTAAGCCTTGCAGAAAATGAGCAGCTGTAAGGCAAAGGGCAGCGAAATCCCGGGACAGACGGGCTGGGGAGGATGCAGTGTCTCCATTGCTAGAAGGCTTTCAGGATGGGAATGATTTAGGTGGAGCATGCGGACAGGTTTCTCTTCTGAGGTCCCTTCCAGCTATATCTTTTATGCTTTTGTGACTGCTGATCACCAAAAAACTTGAAGGCGCTTTAAAAAATAATCCTCAGGTCGTGCCCTGCGAGGCTTTCTAGAGCAGCTTGATTTAGAGGAGGGATAAAAAAGAAAGGAAATGAAAAACCTAAGTGGGAGCTGCAACCTCTCGCACCTTGGCAGAAGTGACACTGACGTAAGGGAAGCGGAATTTTGCTGGAGTCCGAGGTGAGCTTGGGTGTCAGTGTCCCTGCAATGCCACATGCCTGGATACAGGGGCAGGGGGCATGGAGGGATGAGTGTCCTCAGCTTGGATTCATCAGTATGAGTTGCAGAGTGTGCCCTGGGTTCCCTGCCTTGAGGGCAAATTTCTGCTGGCCTGAGCCTTAACTGGGAAAATTTGGATTCTTTGGTTCTTTGCTGGTGCCATCACCCAGTATTTAGCTGGTTAAATAAGATCTCCTAGAGTTGAGCCCTGTTTTCCTATGTTTTCTAGTGGAAGCGTTGACTAGGACAGCCTTTGGTTCACTGCAAGCCCTTTGTTTCCCAAAAAACCTGAAAAGGCTCAGTTTGTTTCTCAGCTTTGGCCAAGGATTTTCTTGGAAGCAGTGCCCCATCTTCTAAGCTCTGCCTTTCCCCAAGACTCCTTTCCATCCTCTCAGCACTTCTCGATACTTCCCTGTAGGCTGAGGGCGAATAATTTAATACGAAAGGAGTTAACAATAAAACGCAGAGACTTGGGGAGACGTTTGCAGAAATAATCCGTGTTATCCCAGCTGGCCATAACCAGCCGCTGTCAGGTCTCACTTCTGACCTTTGCTGTGTCCCCTTTTGAGGTTTAGCTCCTTATCAACCTTTTTGATCGTGTCACAAGCAGAGGGACATGCCCGAGGTGTACCTGGAGCCCCGGCAGAGCCTTTTCGCTGGCAGTCTGTGCTCGTGCCTTTAGGGAGAGACAAGAATATGCATTTTAAGATTTGCATAGGAACATGCAGCTGTTCCACCAAAAATGGATAATTGTTCTCCCCGCTGTGAAGTTAAACAATAAGAAGTGCCAAACTGCACTTGCCATTGCTGATTTTGTGCACTCAGCTGCATATTTTATGCATGTAGATTAGTTCCAGATTTATGACGATGGAGCTGTTCATGCCTGCGTTAATCGGGCCAGGTTGTAGTTGCTGTGGAAACTACAACTCCGACTTTTACGTTAAGTTCTGTGTTGCATTTAATGCTTTTTTTTTTTCCCCTTATTTCTTTAAAGCTCTCCTATATTTAATACTTCGTGGTGAAAACAGTGAGGGAGTCAGTGTCAAAAATAAAGGGGCCTTTGGGCAGAAAACAAGTTTCAGCAAAGAGAGCAATTTTTCTGGGAAGTTGGGATGTCTGGGAAAAATAAGGGTTTGTGATAGAGTGCCATCTTGACCACAGCTGTATAACTATTATTATAAGTGTGTAACAACTATTATAGGCCCTGCAATACTATAATAAAGCATACAGCTGTGTAACTTATAAATGTCCTGGAAATACAGGACTGAAGTTGCCGGGTCTCTGGATATCACTCCTGGTGGGAAAAGGAAATTGCTGGCGTATGTTTGGTGTGAAAATAGTGCTCGATGTTACTGATATTTATTTTTTGTTTCCAGAATACCCCCGTGGGCACTCCGATTTTCATCGTGAACGCCACGGACCCGGACCAGGGGGCAGGAGGCAGCGTGCTTTACTCCTTCCAGCCCCCTTCCAGCTTCTTCGCCATCGACAGCGGCCGTGGCATCGTGACGGTGATCCGGGAGCTGGACTACGAAGTGACTCAGGCCTACCAGCTCCAGGTGAACGCCACGGTGAGTCTCACCCTGGCAGCTGCAGGGCTGGAGGTGTTGCCTGGGGTTTATTTTATTGCCCTGCTCTGGCAAATCTTCTTTCGGGCACATCCAGCATTTTCCACTTAGCGAGGTATTGCAGCAATGCAGTGTCTGGGTGGTTTCAAGTTGCTGTGGAGAACAGCTGCACCTCTCCAACAGCATCTCACGTGTCAGGGGCTTCTGCAGGAAGGGGACCAGCTCCTGGGTGATGAAACCCAGTACAGGGCATACAGACCATTCACAGAGTCATGGAATGTTTGGGTCAGGCACCTTCAAGACCATCCCATTCCATCCATATCCTTCCACTAGACCAGGTTGCCCCAAGCCCTGTCCAGCCTGGCCTGGAACACTTCCAGGGATGGAACTACATCCACAACTTCCCTGGGCAGCCTGTGCCAGTGCCTCACGACCCTCTGAGTAAAGAATTTCTTTGGTATGTTGAATCCTCCAGGCTCATTCCTTGTACGTGGTGGTTTATTACAAGTGGGTTCACCTGTATTAAGTTCAGACATCAAGAGTTAAAATTTTGGTGGACGGAGGAGAAACCACGCTCTTAATTACCGTCAGTGCCATCACACTGGGAGGGGACCCTTGGGAGATGTGTTCACTGTGGCAAATTCATGCCCCATGTGAGTGGTGTTCAATCCCTGGTGTTCAGTCCCTGGCATTCAGTCCAGAGAGAGCTGGAGAATGTGGAGGAGCACACAGGCAGGAGCTCTGGATGGTGGCTCCTTCCTCACCTCAGATGCAACAGAGGGAGGTGAGATTCAGCCGTACAATACATCTGACCAACTCTGCGCTCAGGAGAGGGGGGGAAAACCCTCTCTGCCCCCTCCAGGCAGCTGGCTAGAGCTCTTGAAGCATGTGATTTAATCAAGATCATCGTCTTGATGTAGAACCATAAATGTCAGGACACGGAGGGCTGTGCTTCATCCTTCACAGCACCAAGCCCAGGCACTCACGGACTGCAGGGCAAGAACCACAACCTTTCAGCCCAAGCTCTGCGTGTTCCAGGCTGTGGAATTTTCCCCAGAAGCTTGGTTTTTTGGTTTGTTTTTTTGTTTTTTTTGAAGCATACCTCATTTTATTTTTAATACTCCAGTGGGAAGAGGGCCTCTCCGTTGTTTGCTTCCTTGCCAGTGTCTGTTGCGGACACGCTTCCCTGGGATGTGTTACTGAGCTGTCTAGCAGGTTGGAAAATGTGGGACCAAGCACAGTTCCTGATGGAAATGTAGCTTTCTTGCAGGATTCTGATTTCCTCAAGGACACCGGGGTGTCAGCTTGGTCCATCCAGTCCATCTGGCCCTGTATCCCAGCAAAGACAAAATGGGGGTGTATCTGGTACTTCATAGAATCCCAGAATGGTTTGGGTTGGAAGGGATTGTAAAGCCCAGTTCATTCCAACCCCCTGCCATGGGCAGGGACACCTTCCACTGTCTCAGGTTGCTCCAAGCCCCATCCAACCTGGCCTTGAACACCTCCAGGGACGGGAAAGCCACAGCTCTCTGGGCAACCTGTTACTTGCTCAATACACTCCTGGCATCCAGTGATTTCCAGCTTAGGGAATCCAAAGACTTAAATGTTGTCTTTGGTCTCGGCTGGATGGCAGCTGTGGGAATATCTCCTTGGCTCTGTCAGTTCTTGTAATTCCTATAAGAAAAGTGATGAGAAACCCCGGGGCAAAGCTGTGCCAGGAAAGAAGGATAAGAGTTGCACCAGCGTAGCAGGAGCTGGAAGAGCAAATGCACATTTTTGCCCACCAGATGAAGGGTTTGCATGGTCCAGAGTGGGAAATTGGGTGATGGTGGGTTCAGGGCGGCTGCAGGGATTGCTGAGGAGCAGGGTGCAAGGCAGGAGTCATCCCATCCCAGGGATGAAGGCAGCAAGCACAGAAAGAGGCTGGAAAGGACAGCAGGAGAGACAGTCCAGTGAGGAAACTGGAAGCATGCTTGCTTTTTCAGTGCTATCTGTGATGCCTTAAACAGAATTTAAGAGCTGAAGGGGAGGGGAAGGAGCATTATCTGAAGAAACAAAGGACTTCAACCTGATAGCACTAACAGCAGAGTCGGAATAAGCATCCACCCAGGCCATAAACACTGAGCCCTGCAGGTTAAGAGGATAATGTACAAGCTGAGTTGTCAAATAGAGTTTAAATTAACATTAATCTTCCGGCAATCAGTCTTCGCCTCTGCTCAGAGCTACTTTGGAGGAGTGTGTGGTAACCTCTAATGGTCACTTTCCAGCACAGTGCCTGACTGGGGGTAAGGAGACATGGATTCCCTTTCCTCCATGTGCTCTCTTTACTCCTGCCCTTAGCAAAGGGCTGTGGGTGTTGGGGTCACTTTTGAGCATCCGTGGGACAAGGCTTCAGCAAGAAAACCACTGGCAGCAGGAGAAGCTGGTGGCAGTGCCAGCTGCTGTGGCGCTGGCTGCTGGAGAAGGGTCATGCTTGGAGAAGAGCCCGAGGCTCTGTCCTGGTGGGATGTGGTGGAGTGAAAGGGAGGTGATCATAGAATCATGGAATGGGTCAGGTGGGAAGGGACATTTAAAGATCATTTAGTCCAACCCCCTGAAATGGGCAGGGACACCTTCCACTATGCCAGGGTGCTTCAAGCCCTGTCCAGCCTAGCCTTGGACACTTCCAGGAATCCAGGGGCAGCCACAGCTTCTGTGGGCAACCCCACCACCCTGACAGCCAGGAATTTCATCCTAATACCTAATCTAACCCTGCCTTCTTTCAGTTTAAAGCCATTTCCCTCTGTCCTGTCCCTCCATGCCCTTGTCCTAAGTCCCTCTCCAGCTCTCTTGGAGCCCCTTTAGGCACTGGCAGGGGCTCTGAGGTCTCCCAAAGCCTCCTCTTCAGCTGATGGAGCCCAAACTGTGTTGAGGCATCAGCACTGTGGGTATGAGAGAGCCTGCTGGCACCCACCCCTGGGTCTGACCATGCAGAGGTACCTTAGGCTGTGTCTGCCTTAGAAGGGAATTTACATTTTGAAGGAGATGTTGAACAGCATTGCTGTGTTTTCCCTCAAAATGTGATGAAAACTAAATTGGTGTTTGCTTCATTTGAAAGAGCTGATGCTGCAATGAAATGCATATTGTATTTCAGCTTAGAGGGAGGTGCAGTGGACAATAATTCCAGCAGGTAGCTTGAAAAAGAGATGATTACCTCCACTATTCAGAAATCCTGCCCCAACAACAACCACAAGAGACTTAATGCTGCTGAATAATTCTGTTTTTCTGATAGAAATCCTTTCTTTCCCCTCCCTGCCCCTTGTTTTTTCAAGGACCAAGATAAAAACAAGCCTCTGTCTACTCTGGCCAACCTGGCAATCACCATCACAGACGTGCAGGACATGGACCCCATCTTCATCAACCTGCCCTACAGCACAAACATCTACGAGAACTCGCCTCCGGTAAGGGCTGTGCTTCGTGGGGTTTCCTTCTGAAACAGCACATTTCCAGCCAGATCCAAAATATTCAGCTCCTTTTTAAAACAGGCAGCCTAAGCATTGGGGGTTCGGGAAGCCTGGGCCCCAACTAAAATATTTACCTGAGCATTTTTTTTCTTAAATTCTACAAAGGCTTTGTGTCATTCGGAGCAGACAGTCAGCCCGTCTCCTCCCCACGGTCTATCTGCATGCCATTTCCAATAGACAACTTGAAGGAAAAATCTAAATGTTCCTGAAATGAGGCAGTTTTGAAAATGCCAGAATCATCAGCCATTTCAGCACTTTGAGTCTTTTCCCCCAGGTTTTGCCAAATTGATCCAATCATTTTAGTTCTTCTGAAACTCGGTTTGTCAGCAAACTCGCTGTTTGTGGAAAAACGTCTCCCAGTCTCTAAATACAGCAGGAATGAGGGTTTTTTTTCCCCCCACAGATGTCAGGGAGCGTGGAGGGCAGCTTGGGCTTTGGGAGCTGTTTGCTCCCCTCCCACCCAGGAGCAGCCAAGCTCCTTAATCCAAGCACCAGCCCTTCTCTGCAGCATCCACAGCTGTGCATCCCATCACTTTGTCTACAGGGAAATGTTTTCGTGTGCAGAAGGAAAAACCTTCTGCCTTAAAATCACGGCATGGTGTGCATCCACACCACACGTGCATCCCATAACTTCTCTGGCACTCTGGATCCCAAATGCCTGGTGGCTCAGTTCAGAGGAAGAGGGAACTCCAGCGTGCTTCAGTTTATGACTTTTTATTCCCTTTGGAGCAAAGCCCTGACATGGGGAGTGCTGGATCAATAGGGCTGAGTCGTTCCGTCACAAATCCCACGGTGGCGCAGCACATTACCTGTCTGCTGGCCCCGAGGTGGCCAAAAAAGCAGTTTATTCATGAATTGCTCACAAGGTAAAAGTTTTGTTGATAATAAGGACTGTCTCTGGGATGGACAGAGTGAACTGCAGGGAAATAAAAACGCACAGATTAGATCACACTTAACTAGGAGGAAGAAAGCTTTAAATGAAATTAAAGGAATGGAAGTGCCGTAAGTATTAAAAATCGTAGACTGCATCACCTTCATGGAGTGATCTGGTATCCAGGAAAGGGAATGTCTTTCAGATAATGATATATATTAAGGCTTAAGGATCCCTTTGTGTCAATACACCGATATGCAGCACAGTTATTCCTGGGGCATTCACTGTTTGCAGTCGGGAAAGCAGCAAATAACCAGCATGTAACGTGATACAGGAAACGGTGGAAGGAATTCCCACCAGGTTTAGAGATTTTAATTTGTCTCGGCCACGTGCAGCATCTCCAAAAGCACTGAGGTATCCGAGTTGGATAGGTGCCAGCAGAGACATGGTGAAGAGGAAGATTGCTGGAGGTGGGAACCGCTTTGAGTGGTGTCACTCTCTGGGTCGGACCCAAATTCCCGGCCTTCCTGGGAGAAATTCCACTGCTGAGACAAGGATGTGATTTGCTTTGGCAAGGCTGGGGTTCAACACGGAGTCATTTGGTTGGAAAAGACCTCAAAAATTATCAAGCCCAGCCATTAATTATGTGCATTTTTTGTCTCCCAGTGGAAATCTTCTCATCAGCTCTGCCCTACCCCCTGAGTGGAGTCATGTGCAGAGTGAATGTCTTGGTTATCAAGATGATAACCACGAATTTGAGTGGGGAGTCTGGGCTTGGCCAGCTCCCATCCAAAGCCAGGCTTGCAGGTCAAACCAAGAGGCTGCAGTGCATTTTTGGGCGATGTTTACCCTGACGTTGGACTCAGCAGGTCAAAATATGCTCAGGGCATCTCATCCCAGCCCTAAATCCATGGAGCTGCTGCTCCAAGCGTCCGCTCCCCATCTCTCTTCCCTCTTTTTATCTGTGGTGCACAGCATGTCTGTGTTCCCCTATCAATGTATCAGGCGAGAATACCTCATCTAAAGTGTATACATTACCTAATAAAATCCTTCTTACTTGGGATTATTGCATCAAATTTTAATTTTCTCACTCGAGTAACAGCGTGTCAGCCAGCCCGTCAGTGGAGAGCCGATAGAAGGTGAAAAGAGTGGATAAACTGCAGCAAATTACCGCAAACAGATCTCTATCAGCCCTTTGACTGGAATTGACTGGAATTAAGAAGTGAGAAATGGGATTTTTTTTTGCCGTGGCAGCTTTCTGAAGCACTCCCCCCCTCCTCCTGCTGCAACGCTGGGCCGCGCTTTGCCTTTCAAGTCCCTAATCCTGTAAGAGAGGAAGAAGAAAAAGGGGTGGAGGGGCATGAGAGGGGAGAGGAGTGCAGGCGTAGCTCTTATTTCTCTCAGGCCAGGATCTGGGAGCATAATTGAGAAGCGTTTTGGGCAGGTGCTTATTGTGACACTGAGAAGAAAGCAATTTCTTATCGGGCAAAGGAAGAGGATGCAGCGGGGAGAGACTCTGCTGTCCCTGGAGGTGTTGTATCTTCTTTCTTGATGTTGTTTATGATCCCAGCGTGGCTCAGACATCTCTCCCGGGACACCCGAGTGCCCCTGCAGCTGTGGCAAGGCTCAGAAGCGTGTTTTTCGTCCTCAAGAGGGTTTTTGGGTGTCTGTCCTCACAGCAGCTGTAGACTGGGTGGCATGGTTGGTGTTGAATGTCATGGAAAGGAAGGGTTGTCAAGCACTGGCACAGGCTGCCAGAGTAGTAGTGGAATCACCATCCCTGGAGGGATTTAAAAGACATGTGGATGTGGCACTTGGGGACATGGGTTAGTGGTGGCCTTGGCAGTGCTGAACAATGGTTGAACCGGATGATTTCAGAAGGCTTTTCCAACCTAAATGATTCTGTGATTCCATGTCCTCCAGACAAGCTGACAGGGGCTGGAGGAGAGGCACCATTTCCCCTTGCAGAGCTGCTGTGTTTCTGATGGGCCCGTGCTTCTGCACCTCAGCTGGTGCATGGTGCAGGCGGTGCTGCAGCTTCACTTTGCGGATGGCAGAGGAGGAATCCACTCTCCAGGAGACAAGCTGGGGGCTGTGAGCATGTGCTTCATCCCACAGGGAGCCACGTGAGGGCAGGAGTGGGGCCAAACCCCACTGGCACATGGCCCCGAGACCAGCAGTTGTATTCCCTTGCAGTCGAATGGTACAGATACATGTCAAACATCATTAGAACAGTTTTAATTCTTCAGCACCATCCCCCTCCTCCTCAGAAACTCCTTGAGTTGAAGAAATAATGTAGAATCAGTGCTGGTTTTGCCCTAGAGTCTCAATAGCTCCAAGTTAATTCTTTCTTACAATATTTCCAGCCCATCAGTGTGAACACTTTATTAAAAGCTCAGGGTTTTATTAAAAAAGGATTGATTTACCCCTGCCCCTCTTCAAAAAACCCTCAGATTTTGTTTGGATAATGTGCCATTCTTTATTTTCTTTGCCTTTTTTTAAGCACAGGCTTTCCCAGATTATTACTTTTCTAAACCTTCTTCCTCCTTCCCCAGAGGGGAAGAGTTATTCTGTTCTCTCTGTACCCACCAGCCGAGCCCTCTCCTTGCAGCCACTGCTGTCTGCAGGAGGCAGGTGAGGTGTGACTTGTTTTAAAAGAAAAGTCAGGGATATTTGGGAGTTTCTAAGAGCTGCAGGGTCTTGCCACCGATACCTGGTGCTGGAAGTCAGCCTGGGGTTTCCGTGAGTTAGTGGATCCTTGCCAGATGTGTTTAGCTGGAGACGGTGGGAGGGTCCCCTCCAATTTAGGGTTGCAGTTGGCTGCCCTTGCTGCACCGGATGATGAAAGGAGTGGTGTCGTGTTCCAGCTGGGAATTGTTGAGATGTGGTTCATGAGAAGGCCAACTTTGCCGTCGTGGTGTGGCTCCAGCACCTGGTAACCCTCACTACAGAGCCAATCATTACCACATGGATGAGCACTGTGGCCTGTGCCACTTCCTCAGCCCCTTTTCTGAAAGGTTCAGGATTGCTCCGAAACACTATGGGTGCTCAGGAAGGGATCGTCCATCTCCAGGAGGTAGTGTTCCCAGTCCTGTGGGCATTGGAAGAGTTTTGTGAAGGGCCTGTCAGGAAGGGTAGAAACCAGGTGGGATGTGAAGGATCTTGCCGTGGTTCTGGGAGACAGCATCCATGGGTGGTAGGGACCCCAGCACCACTCCATGTTTCTGGGACACTGGTGAAACATGGCTCGTCCCCAGGAGGGGCTTGTGGAGCAGGAGGACAAACACGGGGGCCTGCAAGGAGAACGGGGAGACCCCCAACGCCAAAACCCAGCAGCATGATATCATCATCACGGGCCTGCCAAGGACAGAGGGTGAAGCTCAGCACGGTCCCTCGCAGCCCTCATTCCAATGATCAAATATCTGGATAATTTCTTTCCTGTGGGCATCTCTATGGCACGCGCTGCTGAGACATCCGAATGAGATTCCCCCTCCACCCCTCCCAAACTTCCCCTGCTGCCGCATGGCGCTCATCCTTTTATCTCTCCCTCCAGCCCTTCCCCTTGGCTCCTCCAGGAGGGGCCTCTCCCGCAGATAAAGCGGCCCATTGCTATTCCCCAGCCATCGCCTGGCCCTGCCTTCCCTCTGCAGGAGACAATTCCCATTCCGTGCGGCTCCCGATCTGTGTGACAGGTGACGAGCGAGCTGTCAGACAGACCCGGTGCCTTCACCCACTGCCCCTTCCATGGGGGAGCTGCCGCTCTGCCGGGGAGGGGAGGGGGCTCATGTCTGTCCCATGGGGACAGGAGATGAAAGATTGCATGGAGTTTGGTTCTGCTGAGTAGGAGTATAATGTACAATACAATACATAATATATAATAACACATATAATGCAATTTATAGTATATAATATAATAATATATATAATGTATATGATACAACTATATATATATGTAGTATAGTATAAGGTATAATATATTATAATTTAAGCAAAACTGTGCTGGGACGGAGCACACTGAAGTGCATCACCCTTTTTTTTCCCTCTGCTTTGCCCTGCCCTCCTTTCCACATTCCCTGTTCTGCTTTCCCACCTGCTCCTTCCTCGCTTTTCCTGGAGTTTTTCTCTCTCTGTGCTCTTGAGAAAGCACAGTTATTGTCGGTAATTTAGAGGCTCTCTGGGCGGCTGCTGAGCCTCACCAGCTGAGGGCTGCTCAGAGGCCAGTGACCTGGGATTTATGGCTAATGTTCTCGGTTAATAACATGGATTTACTTAAGGAGTCCATTGAAATGCCCTGGGAGATCAAGGAACAGGCAGCCTACCTGGCCCTGGGAGCCTTCTTTATGGCCAGCAGTGGTATTGAGCCCACAGGGACACAGATCTGGAAGCCAGGGAAAACAGCAAGTCCCTGCTTTCCACCGGTGATGTTTCTTCCACAGCTTTCCCTTTGGCCTTCAAATGATGGATTGCGGGGCAAGTACAAGGCTGCCGACCCGCTCTGCTCCCTCGTCAGATATGCAAATGCCTCTGCTGACATTTCCTTTGAGGGGGAAAAAAAAATTAAAAAATTTGCTCCTTTCCCCACTGTTAATAAGCCAATGAAAACAAGAACAGCTGAGTTGTAAATTTTTTCACACTACATTAATTACAGGCATGTGCGTGTGTTGGTATTCACAGGGGCTCACTGCACTGCGGCGGGGGAAGTTGGCTTATGGAGCAGGATATTTTTATTTCAAGAGTTGAATGAGAATTTTGGGTCCCTCTTATGTTCTTCTTGTCAGTTTTGGGGGACTCTTGGATCTTTCTGCTGGGCTATGGGAACAGTGTGTCCGGCAGGATGGAGGATGAGGCAGGTGAGCTGGCAGTTGCAGAAGCTCCTGCCTGTGGCCAATCCCTGGTTCTCAGCATCTGTCCAGCCTCTTCCACCTCCTCCTCCTCCTCCTCAAGGGTTTCAATTAAAATCTCTGCAGCTCTCTTAGTTGTGCAGCTGGATGCTGATGGTCAGTGTGAGCATCCCTGTTGCTTGGGGTGCCTCATTTGAGGAGCGCAGTGGGAGAAGAGGCTGGGTTGAAATTGGGAAACCAGTGGTAGATTAAACTGGTGTAGTGACCAAGCTGAAGGTCCTGGTGAAGGGGAATTGTTGCCTTTGGTTCTTGAGCGAGTGCAGAGAGAAAATCCTTGAGGCAGAGGAGCACACACTGTTGTTTCTTGTCAGCTGTGAAGCTGTAAGGAGGCTCATCCTGGCTTTCCCAAGGCTGCACCTTCAGTTCTTCCTTCCTCTTCTTCCTTGACCTTGCTTCAAATGCTGCTCCTGCGGGCAGGGGAGGAGCAGCACAGGGGCAGGGCCTGGTGGGGCTCTCTCCAGTCACTGCAGAGACTTGCCCTGGTACAAACCTTCTGCACAGTGAAGCTCATCCTGCTTCGGGCTTTGCTTGGAGGACACATCCTCCTGGTCACACCCTCAGCATTCCCAGCTGCATCCTGGGGTGAGTTAGCAGAGTCCTGCAGCTCACACCAGAGTGGTGAGTGGTGAGCCTGACCTGCTCCAAGGGCAGGTGGTGGGACTTTTCCATGTCCTGCCATGTCCTAGGACAGGTTATCCCTCAGCACCTGGCCCACAGTGATAGGCACAGGCCACTGTGGGAGCCCCAGCAGTGCTGTGACACCTGTCCCCTGTCCCTCCCCAGGGTACCACCGTGCGGATGATAACGGCCATCGACCAGGACAAGGGACGTCCCCGGGGCATCGGCTACACCATCGTCTCAGGTGAGTCTTGGAGGACATGGAGAGGACCCCAGCAGGGATGGATGGAGGGGGGATTGCCCCGCAATAAGTCTTTGTACATGCCATCCCTGGGAAATCATGGCATAGAATAGGTGGAATGATTTAGGATGGGAGGCACCATTAAAGATGATTTTTCCAAACCCCCTGTCACGGGCAGGGACGCCTTCCACTAGACCAGGTTGCTCCAAGCAAATTTGACAATACCTCACGTTGAAACCTTTCATTCCTAATGATGAGCCACAAGCAGCTTGGCTTCACACAACACCACAGAGGGGATTTTCTGTGCAGGGAGGCACTGGGGCTGATTATGGACTGAATGGCTCCTGGTGGTTTCTGTGGTGTTTCCCAAAAGCTTCGGAAGATGGGATGCAAGGACTGAGCCCGTGAGGGTGCAGAGCTAGAGAAGGAAGCTCAGTTAAAGTGGTGGTGGCTTTCTGCCTTCTGACAGGCACATGGATTGAGCCTGCCTTTGCAGTCTGGTTCCGAAACCTGGGAACCATTCTCGGTGTGGGTGAGCGGGTCATTGCTGGGCAATGCTTGGCCCCTTTGGCTCCATAGCCTGAGGATCCCTTCTGATGGCAACAGGGGCAGGGCAGGCTGGGAAGGTGTTTCCAGGTGAAACACAGCTGCCTTATGGAAAGGCCAGTTTTGGGGCATTGGGCCTGTTTCATTTAAGATGCCTTGAGCTCAGCAATCTCTGCCATACCCCAGCAGACTTTGATGCTCACAGGGCTGCACTCAGATGCTGCTTTGGTGAGGGCAGACAGACTGCTCGAGGTGATCCAGGAGTGAGGGACCAGCTTGGTGGGTGTGGGTTGTAACCCTATTCCTGGCATCCCTTTTGGAGGGGCTTCTTCCCAGCACGAAATGGCAGCGGTGCCTCCCCTCCCCGCTGTGCCACATGCTCCGGGTGCTGCCTCCACATGCAGGAATAATTTCCCAGTTTCTTTTCCTTAAAGCCCAGCCATTTCAAACCCTCTTTTAATCAGCCTCGAGGGTCAAGGTGATTTCACCCTGACTTTCAAGTCCACTGATCCTGACTGCAAGTATCCAGCCTTTGAAGATGCGAGGATTATTTATTCCTCTAATTCCCTCTGCAATTTATTCAAGAGATTCTCCCAGATTGTGGGTTTCAGCTGGCCAAGGTGCAGCAGGGACTGTCTTTTGGCTGATATGGGACCTTTTTCACTGGAGACTGGACTGAAACACCAACCTAATTTTGCAGAGGTTGCTGAATTACGTTGTGGGTGGTAAAATAGCTGTCAGCCTGGCCATCCTGGATGGGCAGTGGGATGGTGGAAGGGGAATCAGGATGCTCTGGGATCCATGTGGAATATGGAGAGGCCTGCAGGCAGATCACTGCACATAGCCTTGCATCTGCTTGTGTATGGCAGGAGCTTCACCCTTGCCCCCAGTCCTGCCTGGTAGGGGCAGCTCTCCTACTGGAGGATCCAGCAGAACAGATCAAAGAGTGATTAAACTACTTTGCACTATGATGGTTTTTCCCAAACATGAGCATTACCAAGTGCTTTCCTAACTGGCCAGGGATCCTCCTGTCGTCACCAGGGTCCCATGGAGAAGGGGTTGGATGGGAATGATCAGCTTGTAGACAGAGCTGATGTTACTTTCTGGTGTCTGAGAGTCCAGACACAGTACTGGCATCTGCGCTTCCAAAATTCTGCTCACCCAAGGCAAGCCATTTTTTTTTTGGCAGGCAGGTAAAGCCTAATTAATTTCTCATTATCCTCAATCACGATGGTAAAGGTCAGCAAGCAGATTTTTGTGCCTGAGCTGGAAAATTTTTATGGCAATTTTGCAGAAAAAAAAAAAAGCCTAACATATGAGAATGGGGAAGCAAATTAAATTAGAAACCGATCGTAAGCAAAAGTGAAAGTGGCTGGTGGAAGTAGTAATTATACCTGGCTCTTCAGCTCCCTTCCAGGAGGGGAGGTGGCAGTGATGCTGCTCCCATTTCCCTGCGGGGATGGGTGATGCCTTGTCCCGGCTGTCTCAGTTTTTTGGGTACAGGGTTAGCATGTGGCTGGTCTGATTTTGCCTTTTGAGCTTGTATATACAGCAATAGAGAGCTGAGAAGCAACCTGGCCATTCATCATACCTTCAGTGTTAACACCTAAAGCATTGGTATGATTTGGAGGTGGGGTTTAAAAATTAATTTGGAATTGCCGCTGTCCTGTTCGGCTCTGTGCCTCGGGCAGCCACGTCTGGGGATGTACAGCAGCAGCTCTAATTTATACAGCTATCTCCAGCACAAGGTCCTCCCGTGACAGGAACACAATAAAACTAAAAGATTAACCATAACCACATAAAATAAGACTTGAGATCTAACTTCATGCCACCAGCTTACAAAGCTGTTAAGGCTGAGATGACGGAGGAGCGCTGGTGTAGCTGTGCCATGGCTTTGGCTGCTTGTCCTGCCTGCATTGGGAATCATTTCCATATCTAATAGGGAAAAGCCATTCAGTTGTTTCTCCCCTTTCCTTCCCATCAGAGTGCTTTAACTCCAGGAAAATGTACTTTTTCACTTCACACTTTACAAGGAGCGGGCTCACTGGCCATTTGAAAAAGAAATCCAAATTGAGACCTCACAATTCAAGCCCCTCGTGCCAGCAGGCTGGTCGATGCCAGGGCTCCCATTGCTCCAGAGGGTCTTCCTGCTGCTTTCCCTATGGCCAGAGCCCTGTGAAAGCCCTCCCTCCCCAGCTGCAGTGACAGGTTGGAGATGCTCAGCCGCTGAGGTCAGGACTCTGTTTGAAGGACAGATAATTAATCCAGCAAAGTAATCCACAGCTCCTTTTTGGCAGATTTATGGAGATAGCCTCTGTACCGGGGACTCTGCCTCATCATCTTTCATTTCCCAGGCAAAGCGAGTGACTTGTTGTATAACACGACCTGTTCTAGATAAGGCTTTTCATTTAGGGGAACTCTCCGGGCTAACAGAGATTGATTTTCCCGGCGGAATTCGGGAGGGCCCTGGCGTTTTGGGCAGGATCAGCCCTGCAGACGGCAGTGTGTTTTCACATTTGCTGCCTCTGCACATCGCCTGGGGCACGGGGAATCCTCTGGCTCTTTAAAAGAAGGATTTTTAGCGTGAGTTAAACAGCAATTTAATTAATAGGCAGGAGGAGACTTTGGCCTGCAAGCTCTTCTTAGGAAAACGTATTGACTCACATGTTGCTTGCTAGCAGTAAACTTTGGGCTCCTTTTATTTCTGGGATGGTCAGGAGGCTTGGAGTCTTCTGGCAGGAGGATGTGAAGGTAACCTGTGCTGCTTGGGCAGGCACTGAAGGGTTAACCCGGGGGAAAGGGTCCCACATGTCAGTCTCTGCCTGCCTGACTCTTTCCAGGTGCGGTGATGGATGGGCAGTGGGAGATTGCACAAGGGCAATCCATACGTCCTTCCTGGGGCTTGGAAAGTCATTCAGGAGAGAGGGGAGTGAGCTTTCAGTCGGAGATGGTCCTTAGGGCTATTCACAAACCCTTAGGGTGGAAGTTTTCCCCTCCCCCAAGTGGATTGTTTTATGAGACTGGTGCAGTTTCTGGCAAAACCTCTCTTCCTTAAGCTGGTGCATCCCGAGGGAAACATGAATTGAAAGTCGTTATTTGCACAATGCAATAGAAGTGTGAGTTACAAAAGTGCGAGGGAAGCTGAAAAGAATTGTTCTCCATCTTCTAGATTTCCTGCTAAGGAATAAAATGTCATATATATAATTTTTTTTTCTGTTACAAAAAAAAATATATATATGAATAAAAATCAGTGTAGTAGTTCTCAGAACATGTTTCCCGTGCTCTTAACAGAGCCAGAGTGCCCCACTGCCTTCCGTATGAAAGTGTAGCATGAATCCTTGAGGAAAGGTCAAGTGGCCAAAGAGGTCTCCAGGCCCTCAGCTGCTGACATCCCCCTCCGTAGCTTGACCTGACTTAATAAAGAAGGCAGAGCAAAGCAAACCACTTCCCTAAAACCCTTAAACCAGACATCGGGGAGAACCCTGGGAAGTGGGGACCTGCTCATTTTACTATTCCCTGCATCGCGCCAGCTTTTTCCCACATTCGACTCGCTCGGTGAACCACTGGGGTGTTAAAACCCTCATGAATTACACCTGCTGGGAGGGCCTTCCAGCGTGATTTAAAGGCAGCCATCGCAGCAGAACATTTCTGTAGGAGAACACGCTGATGGGTGGAAAAGTGCCTTGCGCCGAGTTATCCATCAAAAGCTGTTTTTCCCACCCTGCCAATGCAAGGGGATGAGACGGCACAAAGCAAAGATGGTGGCTGCGGTCACAGCCCCTCTTTCCTTGGCTCAGCTGCTCCCTGTCTTTCTCCACGCTGTTAATGACGTTTTGTCGTCACGTTGGCATCTGGCTTTGGCTCCCTGGCAATCCAGGAGTCATTGGAAAGAGATATGATTGGGATAATGGTTTGCATGGCAGGTGGTCCCCCAGCAAATGGTCCTCGATAATTAAAACTATACATTCCCTTTTATGTGTAAATAGGAAACAAAAGCGTATTTTCTGCTTTATTTCTGGGACTTCCTATTTAACTTCTTGGGATTTAATAAGTGTTCAGGGCTGAGCAACCCGGTCTAGTGGAGGGTGTCCCTGCCTATGGTAGGAGCTTGGAATGAGATGATCTTTAAGGTCCTTTCCAACCCAAACCAGTCTGGGATTCGATGTTGACAACCAGTGGAGAAAGATGAACCTGGACTGCCTCTGTTCATGTTGTGGCTAGCGAAAACAACTGGTTCTGAGATGGTTTTTAATGGAGGAATTTCAGAAAGCTGTGGAGCCTGGAGATGGGAGGTTTATGTCAAAAAGCCCATTTTAGATGACGTGGGGGAAATGGTGGTTGTGGTCCAAGACTCAGCATCCTTTTGTGTGAAGAATTACACTCAGAGCAGAAACTCTGCGGGCTCTGTTCTCCTCTCTGGTACTCAGCCACAGCTCCCAGGAAATTTGGGAGGGGGATTGCACCTTGGGTGATAAATATCTCCTTTTATTTCCTTGTACTGTACATTCCGTTCTAAAAAAGGGAACGGTGCGAGCATTTGATCTGAGCTCCTTTTGTGGCTCGGCAAGATCAGGAGCTCTGCTGGTTGTGCCAGAATGGGCAAATCCCTTGGGAAAGGTACTAAAAAGGCCTGTTTGCAGAGCAGGCATGCGAGAAGGAGCGCTGGCACACAGCTCTGGGCTTGGATCTGTCATCCCAGAGAGCTGCATCTTCCCAGAAGAGCAGCAAACCAAGGTCCCCCAAGCAGGAGAAAGGGGCACTGGTTTTATATAGCAACTCGATCTCCCGGAAAGCTCAGGTTGTAATAACCAGTTTTCCTTTGGAAATGACTCGTTTCCTTTGAATTTAAGCACGGGGCAAGGTCCCTGCCCTGGCAGTGCTTCCCTGCCTGTGGCCCGGGGGCAGAAACTCAAGGTGAAGAGCTGCGAGGTGCTCACGGCAGCTGATGGACTATTTATACACTAATAACTGTGTCTGTTGCTGACTCCATGAACCACATCCAACAGCATCTATTTCAGCGCCGAGGAGCCCTGACGGAGCACATTTTGATTAATAAATTATCCAGAGCAAGGTGTGTGATGGGTTCCCCTTTCACATCTCATGAAAGTCACCCGCTCCAAGTTCAGCGGCGGCTTCCCAACGTGAGCAGCCTTTCCTGTAGAGTGGAGTGGGAAAATTATCCTGCCCAGGGAAAACAGCTTGCCCTGACTGACAGGTAGCTCTTCACTAGAGCGGGGCAGTAGCTGCATCTCTCCCTCCAAGAGATTTGAACAGTGCTCGAAGGCTAAAGGGGTCGGGAGGAAGGAGGAGATATTGATGTCTTCTTTTTTTGTCCTTTTTCTCCCCCCGCCTTCTCTGGGTTTGAGCCAGTACTTTTAACGGCCTTTTTAAACTGAGAGCTTGGCTGAGGGCAATTAAACATTATGGCTCTCATCTATAAAACCCCTCGTTATAGCAGTGTTTCTCCAAAATGATGCCTATGCCACCATCCGTTCCTCAATGAGCTTGGAAAAACACTCCGAATGGGCTCCTGTGATCCATCCCATTGCTCCCAACCCAGCATCCCGTCAGCCCCTGCCTTCCCAGGCCCCTGTCCGGCTGCAGTGGATGCAGGAGCTGCTGCTGTCCCTGTACCTGCACACGGACAGATGGATGGGAAACTTCTACTTGCCCCATGTCATAACAAAAAGCTGGGTTTGTCGGTCCTGAGCAAGCCAGGTGGGAGCAACAAGTCTGCCAGAAGTGGATTCATACTGCTGTCCTAAAGTTCTCAATTTTTTGTTGTTGTCATTCTCCCCTTCCCTCTGTCTTTTTGATATTTAAAACATTTTCTGCCTTGTTTTCCTTCTCTCTGCCCCCCATTTTGCTGCCCAGCCTTTCCCTTCCCATCCTTTAATTTCTGCCACATTCTTGCATGTCCCTTTGGTCTCTCCAGAGAGAGGAAAGACAAAATTAACTGATTTCCCCCCACCTTATTTTTTTCCCCTTGTTCTCGGGAAGGTGAAGGCACGTGAAAATGATTAGAGAGATTTTGGTAAGGAAAATGTCTTGAAAGATGGGCATTGTTCAGCATTGTGAGTGCTTCAGCAGGGATCACTGGTCAGAGCAGTGAGGAAGTGGTGGTGGGAGAGGTATTGTAGAGGAAATTATGAAAGGCCTCTGGGGGATAAGTTTAGAGACACCTCCTACCCTAAGTTTGCAAATTTGCAAAGCCAGGAATTCTCTGCTAGTAGAAAGGAAGCCCCAGTGGGCATAGGATGAGTATCTGAGAGTGTCGGGGAGGCTGAGCTAGAGAAAAGCCTCTGATGTGCAGCCTGGGAGGCCTTTGGGTCCCCAGTTTAGTTGCCCATCCTTCAGAAAGTGACTGTGGTCAAATATGAAATGCATGACCATCTTTAGGACATGGAACACAGCGCTGTGTTTAGTCAAATTCCTGCCCTATTGACCTAATTCCACTGAATTCCATTGTTCCCGCATTTAATTACACTTTATATTAGGGGGAGGTGACCCCAAGGCATAAACTTTCCCACGGCAGCCTAGTATCCTGGAGCCTTTAAATGCCTCGCAGCACCGTCCAATCCATCTCATGGAGTGTCCTTCAAAGCTGGGATGGGAAAAAGCTTCCTGAGGAGTCAGCCATAAATTACAGCGCGAAAGTGGGAGATCAGGGTGGAAAGAGGGGAATTGTCCGAGGGAGGAGACTGGAGATCTTCATGTACAGCAGCAAAAGATTAGGAAAAAAAAAACCCGCAAGGCCATTGATAATATTTGAAGTAGCCTAGCATCAGCTCATTAAGCTGGCAAGCGGTCAGTGGGGCATTTCGGATGGAGGGAAGAGAGGAGAAAGGACAGGAATGGGAGGAATTCAGTCCAGGAGGAAGATAGAATGGGTCAGTAATGGGGAGAAAGGTGTTAAGGCACTTGGGGCTCTGGGAGAGAGAGGAGAGGCCAGGTGGCTCCTTGGGTGGGAGGGAGGGGATGGCCGGACCTGGAGGCTTTGGCCATCCCGAGAAAGGTGCAGCTGTGATCAGACAGAGGCTGGAAGGGAACAAGGTGGATGCTGAGTGATGGGAAACAACTTTCTGTGGCAGCAGATCTGTCTTGCAGCTCCCTTCCAGGGAAATGACAAATGCTGTGTGTGTTTCGTTCGTGCTGAGATGTATTGAGAAGACAGGATTTATTTTTTACTTCCTTCTGACTGGGATGACTGGAATGTACCTGCAGGGTTTCCTGGCTCCTGTCTGCGTCTGGTTCAGGGGTTTCTGCATGCCTTGAGATGCTGAGGGGAGCTGTGTGGGTGACCATATACCTGGATATAACCTCCTTGGTCATCACTAATTCAGCAGCCTGCTCTGGTTTTGTGGCAGGCTGGTGTCGGGTGTCCCAGGCTCCACACACCAACTGCTTGCTTTTGTCTGGCTCACAGGGAGAGCACCTGGAGCTGTCACAAGCGCATTCCCAAGCAGGACATTGTCCTTTTAGTATCTGCTGGCCACGAGACTCGAGTGTTGTCTTAATCCTCTCTGGGTGTCTGATTCCAGAGGAGGATTCAAGCTGGGGATGGGATGGGATGGTGTGTGGAGGCAGCCCAGCCCTCCATGGCATCCTGGCTGGTTGCTTGCATATAGGGACAGGCACAGGGGCCAAATTTGGCTCCAGTAGAGAAGAAGCAGGCAGCTGCGCAGGGTCAACACTTGTGGCAAGAGCATAAAAGCAGGGCAAGTGCCTACACTACTTTGCTGATACTTTCACTGGCTTCAAATACATCCAGCTAAGAAATTCCTGAGCTGTGTGAGGCTTCTCTATTATTTGATAGAATTTTTTTCTTTCTTTAAGCTCTGCAGCCTTTCCTTGAATACGGATGGACTTGTATCCCCCATCAGCACTCTCTAGCAAGAGGCCCCACAGCAAAACCACGGCCTGTTATGTGGAGAATTCCTCGTGAGCTTGGTCCATCTGAGCCTCCCTGTGATTATCCTGGACTGATGTCCCTTAACTCCTGTATTTTAGGAGAGAGGCCATGCCCACCCTGGGAACACGGTACCCTGCAAATGCAGGTGGTCACTCAGAGGGAAGCAGCTGGATTTGGTCTTGCTTTCAGCTTTGCTGTTGCATATTTTAATAGCTAAAACCCTTTGAAATTCTTCAGCCGCCTCCAGCATTGGCAACTTTTGGCCCCATTTTGAGCCCTAAGCCGGGACAGGTGAGAGGAAGAGAGGAGTGTTCCAGCCATGACATTTTAAAGCACATTGGAACCGTGTGCCAGGTTCCTGGAGCCCACTGCAGCCTGTGCCCAGCTTGGAGCTTGTGTCCTCTTGCTTCCCTCCCTCTGTTACCCCCAGCACTTTTTGGGATCAGCTGTGCCAGCTGCTTGTGCTCACATTCCTGTTATTTTTCTCAGGTAACACCAACAGCATCTTTGCACTGGACTACATCAGCGGAGCCTTAACCCTGAACGGGCCCCTGGACCGGGAAAATCCCTTGTACAGTGCTGGATTCATCCTCACAGTGAAGGTGAGACCTCCTCCAGCCCAGAAGCACCTTGACAGACAGCAGGATGGGGTGGACATCCTGCCTGAGGACAGCCCCTTCCAGGTAGCGCTGCAAACCTGGGATGTGTTGTTCTCTTGGGCATCCAGAGCCACGATGTGCTGGCCAAGTGAAATGTTAAACACAGCCGCCTTGTCTGGTGGCCCAAAACACGATTCACTCAGTACGGATGTAGAAGGGCGTTTTGCTGTCCTGCCTGTGGCTGTGTCTGCTGGCAGCATGCAGATACCCCAGGGTTGCATATAGCACCAGACTCATACTCAGGCACCTGAATTGTGCCTACTTTGGCCTGTTTTCCCTCTTTCTCCCCACCAAAACCCTGGAAAAACATGACATTTTGTCTTGTCAGCAGGCAGTGGTGTAACAGGGCATCATCCGTGCCTGCCCGGCTCAGGGAGGGAGTGATGCTGGAAGTTGCCTTGTCAAGAAAAGGCACTAGAGCGTGGCTTTCCAGCCCCACTAGCCCCACCTGAGAGCGGCTCCCTGGCTCTGCTCACAGCCCTGTAATTAAAATCAATACCAAGCTGGGCAGCTGGTTGGAAACACATTTAGAAGTATAGATTCTGCTGGGCCAGGGTGGGGAAAAATCAGCAGCGTAGGAAGGGTCATTGATTGGGAGGGAGGCAGCCGGCACATCGCCTTCTTGTTTTAGCAAGTGTGATGCTTCCTTGGAGAGGGGCAAAGGGACAAGAAATCACCCCTCTAGGTCCCAGGCACAGTTCATACCGTGGGGCTTTGTGTGTGAGGAAGAGATCCTCACCCACCCCTGGTATCTTTTCATTCAGGCTTTTATAGTTTCAAAACTCAAGAGAGGGAGGATTGTCTGGTTTTAATAGGGACAAAAATATCTGTTTAATCTTGGAAAGGTTTGTGAGCCTGAAAACTTGCCCGCTTTCCTCCCTGCATGACAATGGAGTTCCAACCATGTTCTGTTGATCTGATAGATTTCTGTGTCCTCTCCCCACAAACTTCACATCCTCCCGCAAATGCCAGCTCTCTGCGTCCCGCATCCCCAGGACCCAAAATGTTCTCTGCTGCTCTCATCCTGGAGCACACAGTGAAAATACAGCTGGATTGCTCCTCGCTGGGATCAGCCTGTTCTTGCTGTTGTGTGCAGAAGCAGTGAATAGCAATGAGCCGTGTGGGTCGTGATAGCGTTGCTTTTCCATGCCCACAGCAAAGCAAGATTATCCAAAGGACAAGAGGAGGGACTCGGCTTGAAAAGGCTGTTTCACAAGTCTTGCTTTTCTGGCATTAAAATCTGCACTCTCTCCTTTTGGAAAGGCAGAATTAAAGTCCTTCTTGAGACAGAGGTGTGATGCGGACTCATGACTCAGCTCTGTATTTAGACACGTGTTGCCAAACCTATTTTAAGGTCTAAATCTTCTTTTCCTCTGGTGCCCTAGTTTTCCATCCCTATGTTTTTTAGCATACTGTGTGGTTCACTGTCAGCTCCCAGTCCCACCTCAGGCATGGCAGAGGAGAGAGCAGGGGTGCTCTTTGTTCTGTTGAGCCTTCCCTTATTTTGCGAACTGTCCCTGACATCTCACAAGGGACTTTTTTTTTGGTTTAAATGCTTGTGGCAGGGAAATCTACTTGTTCTTGTGTGACTCTGGATCCTATCAATCTGTTGCATGGTAGAGGCGAGGGAGAACTTGGCCACAGCCACCCCAAGGGAAATGCTAAACCCCTGGGAAGGTTTGTGAGAGTGCTGTGGGACCAAAGCATGGGTGATGGGAGAGCTGGGCCAACATCTCTGTGTGTTAATGGGACAATGACAGAGCCAATTTGGCATCCTTCTGTGGCAAAGTGGACAAAGAGAAAGCTGCAGGAGTTTCTCGCTACACCGTGCACCATGCACACTTTGTTTTACATTTATTCTTTCTGAAAAATAAAGGCTCCTCTGTTTTCTCTCCTTACAGGGGACAGAGCTGAACGATGACCGCACTCCCTCCAACGCCAGCGTCACCACCACCTTCAACATCCTGGTCATTGACGTCAATGACAACGCACCGGAGTTCAACAGCTCCGAGTACAGCGTGGCCATCCCAGAGCTGGCCCAGGTGGGCTTTGCCCTTCCCCTCTTCATCCAGGTGCAGGACAAGGATGAGGTGAGGTATTCTGTCCCTTCTTTGTGGGGTAGTGCTGGTTTGGTTTTGGGGTATGCAGGGGAGAAGTCACTGAGGTACCTGTGATGAAATGCACGGTTCTGTCCCAGCATCCACTTTTTCAGCTATTACCACTGCCATTGCTCTGTTTGCTGTGTACCCCAAGTCCAGTTTCCCTCCCCAGTGTGCAGGCACTAATGCAGTCAGGATTGTACAGCCCCTGAGAGCCAGAAAATAGGATTGTCTGGGAGGCTGATCCCCGGCTGCTTCCGAGCGCTCTTGTCGGGCAGTGCTTTGCCAGTCTGGTTTAGCAAAGGAGGAGTTTTTCTTCTGGGCTCCCAGGGCATCTGCCAGGAACAGGGAAGGCAGGAGCCCCAGGCTGTCTGCCCCGGGAAGGACAGGTGCTGCTGTTGTCGGGGAGGAGGTAAGGGATGCTCCTCAGCGTGGGAAGGACTGGGATACCGGTTCATCACTGCAAACAAGCCAGGAGCATTGGAGGCTTGTTCCTCCCACGTGTCGATGGAGCTCCTATTTGTCACACACCCGTCCGTGCCGTGTTCGGGATTGCAGCCTGTTTTCCAGCCTTAGGCTCCCAGCCTTCAATTACTCTGATTATTTGACTTGTGCAATTCACGTCTGGCTGCTCCTGTGTGCTGGTCCCCCCCAGCCCTGCCGCACTGCCAGGTGTCTGCTCCAAACTAGTGCTGACACCTCATGGTGAGCTGTCCAAAATCCCTCGGAAAGTCTCTGCCTGCAGGCTCCTGCTGTTCCCATTCTTCTCCAGGCTGAGCAGGAGATGAGGGGAGAGGGTTTGTCAGAATAAATGGCATCATAGAATGGTTTGGGCTGGAAGGGACCTGAAAGATCATCTCGTTCCAACCCCCCCGCCACGGGCAGGGACACCTTCCACTAGACCAAGTGGCTCAGAGCTCCATCCAGCATCATGGCAAAACATCACCAGGATGTTTTCCTGACGCTTCAGGTAGTGGGAAACAAAACATCTCCCCCCTGACCCCCAAAATCCTGGTGGGTCAGTTAAAATGTGCGTCTTTTAGGTCGCCTTTTCTGGCTCAGAAGATGGGTTTGCTATTCCCCAGCCCTGGGTGGAGTTCACCTCGTCTCATCAAGCCACCCAGAAATCCCATTTTTTTTCATCTGAAGTGATTATGACACAGAACTAATAATCTACTGGTGACATGATGTCACCATCCAGGAGTTATGAGTTCAGCCTGAAGAGGTGCAGATGAGCTATTAAGCAGATAAAGAGACTGTTTTTTCTTGAAAATGTCAATTGCTAATAAAGAAGATATGGATATGACAGATGCTTAGGATAGTTTCTGAATAGAGCCGCTGTCTTGCTTGCTGAGAGATGTCAGCAGATCCATTCTTGAAGGGCATTGTAACACTTCTGTTTGTGCCACCAGGATGAAGGATCTGCCATTATTTCTGGTTAAAAGCTCATTTTACTGGAGTGACTCCCATTCAAGAATTCACTTTTCAGCCTTGCTAATTTTGAAATGGGAGAATAAAATATAGCCTTGCCTACCCCGTCGCACCAGCAAAAAATAGTTGCTGTTCTTTTGATGTATTTCTTTAACTTCCTGAGATTTCCCCAAAAGAATTGGCTGAGATTTTTAAAACTGCTGAGAGAGGATCTCTTGTGCTAAGGGAGTCTGAAGGAGTTTCACTGTACACGTCTTCAGAGACCATCATATTAGCACGGATTGCTTTGACCATGGCATTATTTTCACTGATAAGAAGCAGAGGAGAGCTGATTCTTGGAATATCTGGAGGGAGGAAAGTTATAAGCAATTTTTTTTCTGCATTATCCTGCGATGGATCTTCCTTATTTCCTCTCATGGATGCTTGCAACTGTGTTAACTGTCAAGGTAGCACTTTGGGGGAGAAAACTGGGTAGAAGATGCCCAGGTTGTGAAAAAGATTTGTATGAGATAGAAGTAGGACCACACCTGCAGCCAGCACTGCTTCTCAGAAAAGTATTTCTAGAACTCTGAAGACCCACCAACTTTCAGTGAAAAAACTACAGAAAGGTTAGATAGTTGCCTGACAGTGATATTTTGGATTCTCAAGTGCCCCGGTGAGAGCTGTGAGGGTTTTACAAACCATCTGGATTTGAGGTAGCTGAGATGGCACCGGGCTCTCTCGTCTCTCCCTGGATGCAGGGGTGGAGGGATGTGTTGGCAAGGACCGAGGTCTTCAGGCAGGGATGTGACTGAGGACGTGGCTGACAGAAGCTATTCCGGTAGCACTGGCTTCATGCTGGGGATGACACGACTCATTTGTGTAAGGGGCAGAGGGAAACAAGAAGAGAATTATACACATCTCCAGGGATAGCAGAGAGAGAAATAAATGAGAGCAGATGGGTTGAGACATGGGAAATCAAAACCGGAGTCTTTGGGATGATCACTTTGCTCGAGTTTGTCCCCTGCCTCCCAACTTATGTCACGAAGTCCTGGGAGAGTCTCTTGGCAGTTTGGTTTCTTTCCTGAGCCAAGCCACCCAGCTTTGTTCTGGCCCCTCCGGAAAATTCAGGCACTGCTCCTTCAGCCCTCCAGCTTGTCAAGGTCCTGCTGGGAGGGAGCAGCCCACGCTTGGACTTTGCCCTGTGCAGGGGTCCTGCGGGTCTGGGTGGTTTTGGGGAGCCTTCCTGTCATTGTAGAGCTGGGGAAAGGGCTGTCACAGCATGTGGGCTGCCAAGGCTGTTAAACAAGGCTTTTCATAACCAGGCCCACACAGCCTTTTTTTAACCATGGGGTTTTTGGCCTTTCTTTTTTCTGGTGTGTTTTGCACAAACTGAAATGATGGCTTTTGGAAGGAGTCAGATTAAACGATTCAGCAAAGCACTTAAAAATGCATTTCCGAGGCACACAAGACCACACTTGAAAGCCTGTGCTTGGATTTCCCTCTGTGTTGTAAGTGCCTTTCTGCAGCTCGGCTGGCATTAACCTCTCAGACGAGGTACCCAAGCGAGTGTCTCCAAGGAGAAGCCCTTCCTCGGGGTCCAGCCCCTGCAAACTCCCAGCTTCCACCCCCCAAACGTGGCCATGGTCTTGCTCTTGGCTGGGGGTGTGAGGTGGGATGGGGAGCTCCTCAAGAGGGGCGCAGCCAGGTTGAGCTGAGGTGGCCCCACACATGGATTTGGGGTACAGCCAAGAGGTGTTCAGCCAGGTGTGCTGGTTTTCCTTTCTGCATTCTCTAGGACTCACTGAAAGAGAAGTCAGTACGCAGGGTTTGCACAGGGTTTTGGATCCGGCCTTCTTGAGCAACCTGTCTCATGGACGTGCCCCTGCCCATGGCATGAGCTGGCCTTTACGATCCCTCCCAACCTAAACCATTCCAGGGTTCTATGAACCATGAAAAAAGCATGAATTGCTGTGCAGCTGAGTTTTTCTCCCTGCCAGATAGAGAGCAGACTCTTGAACAGCTTTCCCAAGCCATTCAAGAGCTGTTTATGAAAATCTATTGAGGTTTCCCAGTGTTTAGACTGGGCCTGTACTCAGCTGGACACCCCCAGGCTGTGGTTTGGTTCTCCTCTCATTCACATTGTGATAGTTTCAGCAGGTAGGAATAAATCCTGTGAATGAGGTGGAAGATGAAAGCATTGACTTCTCTGCTTTTACACCAGGGTTTGTTTCCGGGTTGAGAACAAGAGCCCTGAGCTGTGGAACAGGTTGGTGATAATTCAGAGGGCTCATCTGCTCCTGGGCTGGCTGATCTGGGAGACATGGGTGTCCTTTTTGGGTATGCTGGTGTTCTATACCTGGCTGCTTGATGCAGTATCACAGGGGCAAGGGTTTGGCCGTCCAGGAAAAGGAGCAGGGCATCCTTCAGGGCATCCCCCATTTCCTGTGGCTCCGGGATCCGTGGATGCACGTTAAGGGAAGCAGCAGCCTGCTCTCCCAGGGCATGCCAGAGAAACCAGCTCTCCCGCCGTGGCTTCCACTTGATTTTCCTCGGCGCGGTTGAGTGAAGAGGAAGAAAAGGGCAGAGTCTGTCTGAAGCACCGCTACGATGGCCTGACATTTTAAAATCATTTTGAAACAATTCTCTAAAATAAGCAGATCGAGGAAGGTAAATGGGGAATTTCAAATAAGGAAAATCCGGGCCGTGGGAATACGCTCTCTCTCTTTGTTGCACAGAGCTCCACCAGCGACCCCCACCAGGATATCCTGTGTGCCCATGCGTGTGCAGGTGGCAATGTATGAATCATCCAGAGCATATATATGCATATGACAGGCACAAGCACTATAAATATGATCTACATGGCAAGAAACTGTAAAGGGGAATTGACGGCGCACGAGTATTCTCTCCCAAAAGTGCCAGCTGCCAGTCGGGCTGAATTAGATTTCACAGGGGTTTTTGCAATACATGGAATTCACCAGCAAATTACCCTTAAAGAGGGAAAATCAATCATTTGGAGCAGAGATAAGCTGAAGGCGAGGCAGCCTCGGATTGATCCCGTCTGTGCAGGCGTGTGTGGAATTCAGCAGATAACCTGGGGAGAGTGGGGAAGGAGAAAACTCCTCCAGGAGGGAGGGAGTGGGCAAGGACTCACACTTAGGATGGACAAAAAGATGGGAGAATAGGGCTGCTAGCATGGGGAGGAGGATCAGAAGGGTTGGGGAGCATTTTACTCCAGGCATCCCGCGTTGCCCACCAGCCCAGTGAGTTCCTTAGGGATGCAGGGGACAAGCGCCAGTGCCCAGTGAGCCCTCAAAAAGGTTATTGGCACCGGGTGGGAGAGCGGTGCTGGGAGCCCGAGCTGGCTGGGCAGTGGGAGAGGGGCAGGCAACACCCAGAGAGGCTGTTCTGAGTTAAATGCTTTGAAATGGGTGGAGGAAATAACCCCCTTCATGCCTTGTGTTCTCAAAGGAGGGATTAAGCACTATCTGTGTCTGACTCACTAGAGCCAGTAAGTTATCCAAGCCCTACAAAAAGGCACTAATTGCTTTCGAAAAAACCCCAACTTCTTCAGCCTTCCTTCACCTCCATGCCCAAACTCTCAGCTCTTTCCTTTCTTTGTAGACTTCTCAGAATGAGGAATATTAAGTCCTCTGTAACTTGTTGTAGGTAATAGCCCAGAAAGTGCCTAGAAAGTGACAGGGAGGAAAGCTGGAGTTGCACTGGATTTTGTGCTTCAGGAAGGCAGAGCTCTCCGTTTTGGAAAAACAAATTGCACTGGGGGACCCAAAGGCAGACCTGTACTGAGGCAGCAAAAAAGGACAAAACCAAGGATTTCCAGACTGCTTTTTCTAAGTCTAGTTCACTTTGTGCTGAAAATGATTGCAGGAAATCAACCTACCCATGCACCTCAGGGAATGGTGTGGTTGAGGTCTGCTTGTCTAGGGGTTTGGATTATTTTATTTTTCACTTTGTTTTCTTGTGTAGCCACTGGTAAGTGATGCGAAATATTCGCTGTGACTACTGGAAAGTGGAATAATTCCTGAAGCATTTCCGAGTGCGCTCCCATGAGGAAGGGGCTGAATGGGAGCATTAGTGATGGATGAAGCCAACAGGTGAAAGTGGGTGAAAAAGCAGCGATAAAAATGATAATCCGTCCTCAGTGCCAGCTCAAACAGCGGATGTGGCTGCCCCAGCCCCTTGATGGGTGAAGGAGTTTCCTGATTCTTGGTGAACTCTGCCACGTGAGTGTGGATTGCAAGTTGGGAGAGCAGATTTTTGGCCATGATTCACAGCAGGTACATGAGCAGGTCCCACCTGAAGCTTCAGACCTCTGGAGTGACAGCTGTACCCACCTGCTGGCATCTCACACCTGAGCTCCTGCCCTTGCCTGCCGGTCCTACCTGTGCCCAGGGTTCTCCCTCTGGAATTTCAGAGGGATATCAGGCACATGGGGCTGGCAACCAGGCCTGTCACAAATTGTCCAAAAACGCAGCGTGATCAGCCAGTGGTGGCTTTTTTGGAAGCAGGGTATGGGTGTGAGGTTGATGTGGCAGCAGGGCCACGGTGTGGCTCCGATTACATGATCCGAGGAATACGCACAGGGAGAACAAAGCTGTAATTATGCCCAACTGCAGCTCCAATTGTCTTTTAGCTGAATTGACATGAAATTTCCGTCGGTTGCAGCACTGGGTGAGAGATTTGATTGCCGGGAAGGAGGCAGTGGGCAGCAGCCTCGAGCCATGGCAAGGGCAAGCCCTGAGTGCTGGCATGGGATGAGAGGAGCTGGAAGACGTGTGGCTGCATCCTGGCGTTGGACAATAGCAAACTTCCCTCCAAAACCTGTTTTTTATGGGTCAATTTGTTTCAGAAGGAGACAGGTTTATTATTGTAGGGTTGCTGAGCTTTGGCGGGCTGCTCCTTAATTTGTGGCTCTAAAGGAAGGCAGAGGACTCGGTTTGTTTGTGGTGGTGGGGAAAAACTCGGGCAATGCAGGAGCTGGGAGGTCAGGGGATGGAGAGGGGAATGAGCACGTAAAGCAGGTCACTGATAACACCCTCGTCCTCATCCTTGGTGCTGCAAGGATATGATGATGCTTGGCTGTGATCACTGCACCCCAGGACCTTTGAGAGCCTGGGGATGCAGAGCTTGTTTTTCCTCTTCCCAACCACGTTTCAAATCCGTTGTTTGCTCTGGGTGGCAAGAGCAGGTAGGAAGGGGTGAGGGAAATGTAAGCAGCTCCCTGTGGCTTCCTCTGGAGTGGGGGGTCCTTGCTGTGAGCTGGGCTTAGCCAGGCCCTTCTGCTGGGCAGCTGATAACAATTTGAATATTCAGACTTGCTTTCAGGCATCCACAGGGGGCTCGCAAGCTCCGGGAACCAGGAGCAAGGAAAGCAGCATGGGGGCCGAGGCAAAAAAATAAATAGCTGAATAAATATATAAATGGCAGCTCGCAGCAGCCCTCCCCAGAGGCAGCTATATCCCCCCTTCTCCAGACCTCACGTGGGGAGACTGAGGCACTCAAGGGGCTACTTATTAGGGATAGTGGGTATCTGGAGCTGATCTCCTTCCCCAGCTAGAGGGGAATTAATCCACCTGGCTCTCTTCCTGCAAATACTTGGATTTCTTTTGATGTTTCAACTTTTATCTCATGCCTCCAACAAACTCACTCTTCTCTGGTTTCCAAGAAAATCCCTCGCATCTCGCTGCCACAAAAGGTGCTCTCGTGTACTGCAGGGAGGGCACAGGCCCTGGGAGAGATTCCGGGGGCTTGTCAGCAGAGACGGGCAGAAATTCCTCAATGAAGTAGCTTTTTGTCACTGGTGGAAGATGGTCATTTGTTGTAAATCGACATCCTGAGGATAGGGGACAAAATAGCTTGGGAAGTAATGCTTCCTTCTGCCCTTCTCCATATCCTCTGCTCCCTCCCTCCCAGGGGTGTGTCTGGGGTGTCAGGAGCATCCCTCACTTCCTAGTTTGGCACTAAAACAGTTCGCAGAAGGTGCCAGTCTACCCTCAGATGCTCTCACCGTCTACCAGCAGAGCGCTGCTGGGCTCCTGAGGCACTGGGTGCCCTTGTGTGGTTCTGTGGGTGCCCCTGGGGCTTGCTCCTGCTGTGGGGCTCCATTGGGAGATGCTCAGTGTGCCCTCAGCTCCATGGGTTGCATGGAGGTGTGCGAGGAGAAGGGCAAGGCAGAGATTCTGCTCATGTCATCCGCTCTCAGCGGTCACACTTAGGCAGCTTTTGCTATTAGTGCCCCTTCGTGCATTTAATTGGCCACTTTTTCTGACAGGAGGGAGGTCATTCATGAAGAATTGGAAATTCATCTCAGGCAGCTTCTGAGCTTGCTGTTCATGTGCTCTGCTGGGCCGTGCTCTGGGAAGGGGGCCGTGCTCAGAGCAAGGCTCCGAAAGTATCGGGATGTTGGTGGCCTTGCTGTTTTGCTGGCCAGGTCTTGGGAGAGGAGGAGTTTCTCCAGTTCCCAGTTTGAGCTGCCTTTCTGGAAAGAGCCTTCTGCTTGGGAGAGGCACCCACACTGTGCCCCCAGCCTGAGGCAGTGAAATCCCAGTGCGTGACACACTGTGTGGTGTGTGAACCTTCGACCAGCAAAAGGGGCTTTCCCTCTGCCTGCTGTGCGGGGTCATCCCAGAGATGCATTCTCACTCCTCTCATGTGCACATGGATTTTGTATAAAACTCCAGCCTTGCTCTTTCCCTTCCCAGGGGCCCAACAGCGTTTTTGAGGTTTACCTGGTGGGCAACAACTCCAACCACTTCATCATCTCGCCGACCTCCATCCAGGGGAAGGCGGACATCCGTGTCCGCGTGGCAGTGCCGCTGGACTTCGAGACCATTCCTCGCTATGAATTTTCGGTAAGGCTGCACCCCTGGGCTCTGTGGGACAGCCATAGTATTCAGTGTGACCTAAGAATGACCATTAATCATCTTCCTCTCTCTTCCAATACTTGAAGGCGGCCTAGGAAAAAGATGAGGACGAACTTTTCAGCAGGGCCTGTTGCAATAGGACAAGGGGGGATGGCTTTTGATGGTTGATTTAAATTGGGTCTAAGGAAGCTTTTTTTCCGTGGGGGTGGTGAAACACTGGAACAGGTTACCCAGAGAGGTGGTGGATGTCCCATTGCTGGAAACATTAAGGGTCAAGTTGGCTGGGGCTCTGAGCAACCCTGTCTAGTGGAAGATGTCCCTGCCCAAGGCAGGAGGTTGGACTAGGTGGCCTTTAAAGGTCCCTCCCAACCCGAACCATTCTATGATAATCCCGACTATGAAACAGGGGAGCACCACACAACAGCCAACAAATCGGAAATTATAATAGAGAAGGAGGCGGGGAAGAGATTTGCTCTGCACTTTCTTTTTCCAACATCCAAAGGCTCAGCTGCAAGAGCTTAAGCAGAGTAGGGCCATAAAAGCTTTATAGAGCATAAAACTTTGTTTTAAGAGAACCTATCAGGTGCCAAAACCCTCCTCGTCCTCAGGCTCCAGCTCTGTCGGTGGTTTGCCTTAAGCTGGCTCAGCTGGTGGGGGAGCTGAGGAGAGCCTTATTTTCTCCACTAAAGGATAGATAACTCTCCCAAGCTTCCCAGCATCTCCAACCCTCTCTTTGCCTTCCTGTGTTGCCCAGCTCTTCGCAAATGAGAGCGTCCCGGACCACGTCGGCTTCGCGCGGGTGAAAATCAACCTCATCAACGAGAACGACAACCGGCCCGTGTTCAGCAAGGTCCTCTACAACGTCAGCCTCTTCGAGAACACCACCGTGGGCACCACTGTCCTCCAGGTCCACGTGAGTAGGAGCATCCCAGCTCCTTCTGTTGAGTCCTTGGCACACATGTTGGCTCTATGGTGTCCCTCTCCAAGGGCTAGCCTGGGGAGGGAGCATCAGGAGGTGGTGGTGGTGGTGGGGTGTAGACTTCCCATGGGCTTTTGGAGCAGATGTCTTGACCTTTCCTGTTCTCTGGAAGGTGTGTATGTGTTTCCTAGCACACCAGGAATTCAAAGAGAGTCCTGCACTGCATTTCATCTGCAGATACTGATCCCAGTGGTCACGGTGCCCCTGGTGTGGCTTTTCTCACTGCGCTCTTTGGAAGCGTCATCTTCCTCAACCAAAGCGAGGCCGGTCGAGCCATTAAAAGGGCGAAGGGAGGAAAAGGAGGGGAATGGCTGTATTTAGCAGAGCGTGGTATTACATGGCTGGCAGCAGAACAGAGGCAGGCGGAGGTGGGGGTGATAGCAGGGGGCATTTCCGTAGGGCTCGTTTGCTCCTCTGCGGGTTGGTTGGAACCCTCACGGAGAAGATACATTTCCTGGTGCACGAGAGCAATGTCAGTGCCAGTGTGGGGCACAGCAAGAACCACAACAAAACCTTGTGCTGAAATACGATTGGAAATGGCATCAAAGCTCCTCTGGGATGGGGAATATCACAGCAGGGAGCACCAAACCCCCTGCTACACTTTGGGTGTGTTACTGCCACTACCATCAGTCACTGATGAGTTTGCTTGGCTCCCTCCCCACTGAATTTGCTCCAGCTGCCCCGATGCCCCCTCCTTGTCCCCCTGCTCTCCCGAGGCACAGCCCCTGGTCTCCCCTCCATGCAGGAATGCCCATTCAGAGGATAAAAGCCCGGACGAAAGAGTTGGGTGTATGCGCCTGTGTGTAAGTGTGTTTACTTTACAAACAGATGGTGTGAAACTGTATAGAGCCCCCGAGCTGTTCCCATCTGACAGTTATTAATATTTCAAGCAGATGTTTAGCTAGTCAGGCCGTCAGACACTAAACAATGAGATTGTTACTGCGTCTCCTCTTTCCCCAACTTCCAGCTATGCCAGCATTTCAGAGCGAACACAAAATGCCAGGAGTTGAATCTTCTATGATAAATCAGAATGGATGCAATTAGCGCTGAAATCCAAATTGCCCTCCCAGCTGATCCCAAACTTCTAACAACCCTCATAAAGTACCAGCTCCTCCTGCTGCGGCCGCTTGCCTTTTAGCTGCACCCTCGGGTCACTGCCCGTCTGCGCCATGTCTCTCCACCTGTCCCACGTGCTGTGGACAAAAAGCTCGCTTTCCTTGCTAATAAATTCCTCATTTCTTCCTTCTTTTCCACTTGCTCGATGGTATTCCTGGATATTCATGCATAGGGGTTAGGGATGGGGTTTTGGAGAAAGCCTGGCCAGCCACTTGGCGTGCCCACTTCCTTGGTGGCTGCTGGATGATGTCCTCATGGAAGGGGACTTTTGTTGGCTCCCCTCTTTTTGTGCTCCTTTGTGCACATAAGTGCAGGTTTGGAGAGACAGTGGGGTTCAGGGTGCTAAGGACAAATCAGGTGGCTTGTGGGATCGGGATGAACAGGGGAATGCGTGGGCCAGACGAGTGGCTGCTGAAGGGTGGCAGGAGGCGTCGTGCCAGCTGCTGCTGGAGATAGCCAGGCACAGCTGGCAGGACAGAGCAGTGCCTGCAGCACCTTCCTGGTAGGGAGACAAGCAGCTAAAACCACGGGAGTTGAGGCAAGGGGAGGTCGCTGATCTTCTGCCCAGCCCAGTGTTCTGGGGAAGGAGGGCAAGTTGCTCCCAGCAGCTCAAAAGACCCTTGGGCTGTTTGCCCAGCTTCCAGTGAGTGCATCCTGGCAATCCCCCCTTGGCTGTGCCTGATAGGGTGTGTAGGTCAGGGGAAAGGCTCTCCTCAATGCCACCCTCTCCAAGCTGCCCTCAGTGTGGCCAGCTGAAAGGGAGAGGCAAAAGGAAAGAGCAAGTAGACTTCATTCGCAGTGACAAATGGCCATTTGTTTCAACAGCATTTCAGCTCCTTATGTCAGTGACAGCAGAGAAACATTGCCTGTTACACGCATAAATCAACTGTAAAACAACCCCAAATGCAGGCAGCCAGAGGGGACCCAGAGCTGCTGTGTGCTCTCCGCTCCCTGCCTCTTTCCCTTTGCCCAGGGATGCATGGGCTTGGATCCATGGATTCCCAGTCAAACCTCAGCCGCTTCCCTCGCACGGCGCAACCTCGTCCACCCTCTAAGATTTTGTTTGCTCTCTGCTTAGCGCTGCCTCCATCTCCCTGTCCATCCATCCATCTGTTTCATTCTGTTCCTGAAAGGCATTTATTGTTCATGAGGAAGGTGGTCGTTTGCTTGCACAAGAACATCTGGAGAGTCCGGGATCCATGGGAACAGCTCCTGCCCTGGACAGGGAGCCCACAATGTGCCCAAAGGCAGCCTTCTCTCCTGCTTCCGTGCTCTTGGAGCATGAGGACCAGCTGAGGGAGCTGGGGGGGCTCAGCCTGGAGAAAAAGAGGCTCAGTGGGGACCTTCTCGCTCTCCACAGCTCCCTGACAGGAGAGGGCAGCCAGGTGGGGGTCAGGCTCTCTTCCCAGTTAACCAGTGACAGGACAAGAGGAAACAGCCTCAAGCTGTGCCAGGGAAGGTTTACATTGGATATTAGGAAAAATGTCTTCACTGAAAAGGGTGGTCAGGAATTAGAACAGGCTGCCCAGGGAAGTGGTGGAGTCACCATCCTTGGAACTGTTCAGAAACCACATAGATATGGTGTTTAGGGCCCTGGGTGCATGGTGAGCTTGGCAGTGCTGGGTTCATGGTTGAGCTTGATGATCTCAGAGGCCATTTCCAGCCTTAATGATTCCATGGTTGTTTACACATGTGATAAGCCCCTTAGGCCAGAGATTCCTGGTTTTGCAGAGACCAGTGTGAAAGGCTCCTTACTCCAGCCAAAGCTTCCAGGTCACATAAATCATGGCTGTTTGGAGTTACATGTCCATTGCATCTCCATGACAACTGAAGGACAAGCAGCCTGTCCAGGGCTCTGCAGTTGTTAGAGGCCTCTGTCCATGCAAACTTCATTTTTTCCCTGCCCCAGACTCTTCCTGTGCCAGGAAAAGGCAGGCTGAAAAGGCTTGGAGGTCCCACACAGCAGCAATCACCTTCTGTGAGGCTGGAGCAAAGCAGGGAGGTGAGCAGAGCTCAGCCTGAAGAGATGGGCCAGTTCTGCCCCAGCTACCGGCAGATATTGAAATACTATTTTTTCACTGAAACAACTGGCCATGAAGCCTTTTAATAACATAACAGAAAAGGTCAGAGAAAGAATTTCACACTTCTTGAGCAAGCAGGCAGCCAGTATAACTTCATGCCTTCCAGGAATGAGGCAGTGAGAATATACACTGCACCTTGAATTAACTGGGGCTCTGACACCCCCGCCAGGTCCTGCCTGCCTGGTGGCCAGTGGCTTTTGATGGGTGCTGGCCTTCCTAATAGCAGGAGTAGGCTGGAAGAATGGACCCTGGAGAGGTGTGGTGCCTGCTCTGGCTCAGGGCAGAGGACTCAGGGCTGTGTGACAGGAAGCTCTGGGGAAGGACCGTACTAGGGGGGGATGCATGGCTGTGTCCCGCTGTGGCCATGATCAGAGTCACAGAGTGCTTTAGGTTGGCAGGGGCCTTAAAGGTCATCTAATCCCAACTCCACTGCCGTGGGCAGGGACACCTTCTGCTAATCCTTAGGTCCTTGAGTGCAGAAGCAGGAAAAGCCTGTTACTCTCCATCCTGCTCCAGGCTGCCTCATTGCTAGCAGCTGGGAGTAGTGTCATTGCTTCACAAGCCCTCCTTTAGCACCTCAGCTGGGACAGAAGAAAGGGAAGTCTGAGGGCCCCGTGCCCGATGGCTGTGAAGGACACTGACGCTGGTCTAGCATCACTGATGCTGGTCTAGCATCAGACAGAGTTGCCCAGGTCTCTGCTCCTTCCTCTGCCAGGCGTGGAGGGTTTGGAAGCAGTCCCCTAGGCTTGTTCTGGTGGGGCTCTCCTGAGAAGCTCTCTGTGACCTGGCCAGGGAGAGAGCAGGAGGGAGCTTTCAGCTGAAAAGCTTTTTTTTGGGTGGAAGAAGCTACATAAACATGGCCTTGCTTCTGGGGTCACCCAAGCCCAGCCCAGCTTCCAGTGAGCTCCCTCCAGCAGGGAGAGGAGCAGGGAGCTCAGCCCAGCATCCCCTCCTGTCCCTTGGGTGGTGCTTGGCTGGGAAGCTCGGGGAAGGTGCGAGCCTGTGTTCACACCTGACACACTGAGCCTGTGGCATCTCGGGGTCCTGCCTCGCTGCAAAGCTGTGGGGTGTGACAGCAGAGAGCACAGTGCCCCTCCAAACCTGCCTTCGGACACTGCTGCTTTGCCAGCAGCTGCCAGGGGCTTCCAAAAGCTGTGCTCCAGTTGCTGATGTATTTGCTGGACCTGGAGAATGGGGAAGGGGCCTAAGACGACCCAGCAGGAGGAGGGAATTAAGGGGCGGGAGATCTCCTTAAGCTCCTCGTACGCTACAGATCTGCACCGCAAAGTCCTCCTGAAAAGCTCCGATAACCAAAATCATTAAAGCCCAAACAAACCAAGAGTAACTTGTTTTTAACACAACAATGCATTTGATTTGCCTTGAAGGGTCTGGAGAAAAATGGTTCTCCAGGGAAGTGTGGAAAGTAATCCTAGCTCCGTGATCCCTCCTCTCTGCTTTATTTGCCCTGGTCTGGCTTGGCTGCACAAGCTGGGATCAGTGGCTGTGGGCTCCATCAGCTGGCTGGCAAGCAGCAGCTAGCTGGGGGGATGCTGCCAGCCCTCTTCCTGCTCTCCTGCCCTGGAAAATGGCTGGGATGAAGACAGGGAGATATGAAGGGGCTTGCAGGGTATGAATTGCCCACTTGCGCTCCTTCAAGCCCCACACAGGCATCTCCCAGCAGGCATTAGCCCCTGCTGTTCCTGATCCTCTCCTGCCAGCTCTTCCTGACTCCAGCCAGGTCAGGCATGGATCAGATGAGCCATGCTTTGGAAACCACATCAATACCTCTCCGGGGTGGTTTGTGTAGCTATTTATCCCAAATCCTTGCTGAGTTAATGACTTCCTTCTCCATGGGATCTCCTTCTCCCAAATCCCGGTGAGGTTATGTGCTTTGCCTTGCCTTGGTGTCCTCTTTGCCCTGAAACACCTCTGGTCTGGGATGGGGCTGGTTTTCTCCTCACAACAACCACCCTCAAGAAGTCTGAAAGGGATGTGGAGACTCTTCAGAGCTTTAAATATTCTCACACACATATGATGCTTTCAGGCGAGCTGCTGATGGGCTTTCCAGAGTTATCTTTTGGAGACCCTCAGAAGGAGTGTGAGGATCTCCGGCAGACCTCGGGTTATAAGCTGTGGTGCCCGATTCAACCAGCAGGCATCGATTTTGGCACGGGAGTGATTTTCTGTATCTTGTGATATGTGTCAAGGC
Organism: Melanocharis versteri; assembly: GCA_013397845.1. Lineage (NCBI taxonomy): Eukaryota > Metazoa > Chordata > Aves > Passeriformes > Melanocharitidae > Melanocharis > Melanocharis versteri. The sequence goes on along the minus strand of VZTG01009179.1, from coordinate 618,478 downwards.
AGGTAACATAAGCACTGTGTTCCCTGGGGTCCTGATAACCTGAATCTCTAAGGCAGTCTTGTGTGTAAAAAACCCCACTGCTTTCCCTGTTTTTTAATGAAATCTGGATTAAAATTTTCAGATTATTTGACAGTGGAAGTTAAGAGATGTAGTTTTTGCAAATGCGTTAACCTGTGTATTCTTATGTACGTGTGTGTATTCTATATATATGTGTATATACACACACAGACACACACACACATATATATATGGGTTCACATTCCTGAGCAGTCCCTTTCTCCTACCCTCCATGGGTTGTCCCCTCCCTGAACATCGTACCCAGCACATCCATTCACCTGAATTCTCATCTTCCCCCTCCCTGCCACTGCACTTCCTCAGGAGAAGCCTTGTTAGTAAGAACGTAATGAAGTAAATGCGCTAATTAACCTTCCATTACTCTCCTCATTAAATCAACCTTTAATTTGGTTGGCAAAGTTCCTCTCCTCTACCACCCAGCTGTCAGTTTTCTTCTGCTGCTTCGATCTCTCTTTGGCCTCATGTCGGGGCTGGGAAAATCGATCCCGGCCTGATTTTCTTTCCTCTTCTTTCCAGCCAGCTGTAAACGCCAGTCAACAAGAAAGTAATAATGTACTTTTCTCACCCTGGCAAGGAGAGTTGCAGACATCAATAAACAGCTATTTAGGATGCAAATCACTTTCCCAATTAGCCATCAGCCTTTGAGTTTGGCAGGGATGATGCCATGGTCTGTGGGCTCCCACATCCCATCACGGCGCTCCTGCATCCCATCACAGTGCTCCCACATCCCATCATGCCACTTTGCAGCCATCCCAGAGCAACTGTGGGATGCCCAGAGAGCTGCATCCCTCTGGGTTTGTCTAACTCCAAGTCCTGATGTGGGTGGAACGAGGCTTTGTAAGCCTTTGGGGGTTCTTCTGGTTCCCTTCAGGGCTCATCCCCCTCTGCATCCCACCATCCCCTTGGCCAAAGGCACTCACTGTCCCCCAACATCTGTGGAGCTGCTGCTGTGTGTTGTTTCTTGGTGATCTCCAAAGCTTTTCTTTCCCCTTTTTCTTGGAGAAAAAAATGAATGCATGGGGACACAAACAGTCAGAGATCAAAGGCAGGAGGTGAGGCTGCAGCTCTGAGATGCTGGTGGGTGAGGGACTCACCCTGAGCTGTGTTTCTCTCTCACATGGCGATGGTGACTGTGTGGACCGGCCTCAAGGGAAAACCGACACTGCTCCTGATTTTGGGGAGGTTGCATAGAATAAGGACACAGCCATCGAGGGCAGAGACTGAGGCGGGGAAATACCTTGCAAATCAATGTATGGATAGAAAGGCATCTAGGGATCTTCCGTGGGGAATCAGTGTGGGATGAACCATCCCCTGTCCCTTCAGTGGCACCTGGGGTGCCCTCCCAGATGATGGTGCAGCCCATCGTCTCATGGTGGTCGGCAGGACAGCTTTCTCTGATGCTACCATGAGGGCAGCACAGGGCTTCTCAACCTTTTTCAGCTGACTGACCCTCTACATTTTGCTCAGGGCGTTGAGTTTGTGCCCTCCTCTGCAGAGTCACCTGCCCCACCTACGTTAGGAGTAGCTTGCACCTCCTCTACCTTCTCACATGGGTTATGGAAGTACAGGATGGGGAAACATTGGGAGGACTCCCAGGCCAGCTCCCTCCTTTCCTTCTGCTTTAAGAGAATGGAAAATGTCTCGGAAAGTCCTTGCTGTGGAGGAGGAATGGGCAGGGTGGTGGTAATTGGGGGCTGCCAGCCAAATGTCCAGGGCAAGCCGGGTGTTGCAGAGGCTCAGACATGGGGAGAGGATCTAAGAAAGCAGGAGGGCATTCAGAGGGCACTGGTGGGAATATGAAAGCATGGCTCAGTGGCAGCTCATGGAGGCTGGAGAACTCTCAGTTGAACATTTCTGATGTCCTCCAAGCCTGGACTTTGTCCCTTCTTTTCCAGCCGTTCTCCCCACCCGTGGCCCACACAGCTCTCCCTCCCTGTCAGCATCTTAATTGATCTTGTTGTTCTCAATCCCCCCCTCCCCAGTGCTCCATCTCCAGCTGTGCTTAAACAGAACAAAATCTCTTCCAATTTCCCTGCCGCTTAAAAGAAAATTGAATCCTTTATCTGCAAGAGGAGAGGAAAACTGCAAACACATGAAACAGTAAAGAGTTAAATAATCAAAGCAGATGATTCCAAATTGCCTGGAAAGTTAAACATGAATGGCTTGGCTTCTTCCTACGTGCTCCTTGGGTTTTTACAAGTATAAAAAATATGCTTGCACTCCTTGTTCCCGTTAAATATTCTTATCAAGCCAGCTCTGTAAATAAACGGAAGGGGAGGAGGGAGTTACCAGGCGTGATTGACAGATCTGAAGTCCTCGTCTTTCTGTCAGGGCCCAGTGCTCTTTGGCTGTGTTTATCTCTTTAATCTAAATATCAATCCATGAGACCGAAATGGGGTGGAATAGGAATCATGACAGCCCGAGCGCTGAGGAGAGAGAGAGAGACACCTTATTGCAGCTTGTGCAACCGCTCCCTGTCCTGATGGAGCTGTCAGGAAAAATGCACAGCGAGAGCACAGAGGTGGGAAAACAAAACAAAATCACAGCCTGGCCCCTTCCCCCTGCCCAACCGAAAAAAAAAAAGAGAAAAAAAGCCAACAATTCAGCCTGTGAGATGGGAAAGAAAATCAGGGAGCAAATGCAGCCCTGCTCCTGTCCAAATTGCATCCTGCAAAGCACAGGCCAGGCAGCAGGATTCCCCCACCATGCCTCCCAGTGGTCCCAGTAGGACACAGGGTTGGGTGGTTTTCCTTTGCTGCTAGCTTTGACTGGTGATTTGGGATGTGGCTCGGAGTTCGAGGGAGAATTTCTCCCAAGGTGATGCTCTTTGCCATGTGAACACCCTGGCCTCACACTTCCTTCTCAGCAGTCCCTTTAGGGCCATCGCTGTCTTCACCTTGACACATCCTCTCCCAGACTCCTTGTGCTTTTCCACCCACAAAGTTCCAACAGAGCCAACACTTCTGAGGTTTTAATATATTTTTCAAGCTGCCTTCAGCCCCAGCATCTCTCCCAAAGCATCCAAGGCTGTGTTTCCTTAGGCAAAGGGCTCCCATGGGAATCAGCACCCAGGGGGTACTGTTGGCTGAGTGACGCTGTGGCACGGACAATGTCACTCCTGGACAGATGACCTTGAGCTGCCCCTGGTGCTGCTGACAGGCTGACCTTAGGGTGTGAAGAGGAGGGTAATTTACCTGAACTGGGCATTTGAGAGCCATTAGATGTGCAAATCAGTTGGGCTTTGCCATTCCCTTTCTCCGGGCTGGGATACAACCGTGTGTTCGCATCCATCTGGTGGCAAGGACCTGTTCAGCTCATCCCTCCTCCTTTGTTTTTACCCCTCCTCTGCCTGCTGGGCCTCTCACCTGGGTGAGGTGGAGTTGCAGATGGTGGGTGGTGTGATCGGCTTCCCAGAGCTCCTGTGAACACTTCGGAGACCGTTGAGGATTTATATTTCTTCCACCGGACTTTGACCTTAATTTCTTCCATTTTGCTGGGCTGTAAAATTCATTAGAGACCCAACAGCGAAGTGATTGAGATGTCAAGCCGGGCAATTGTGGGGTTATTTAATCGCTCGGATGTGCCACTTGCCATTTAGGTGGACAACAGGAGAATATGAAATCAGAGCGGTTCATTAGTGGAGGACTTGCACCCAGCTCCACTAAAACCCACCGAGGTGGATATTTAGATGGTCTCGGGTGTCACCAGTGAAAACCCACGCTGGAAAACCCTGTTTATCTCATTTCTGGGCCCATCTTCTGTCACCTGGTGTTTTAAAGCCCGGTCTCCAGCCATTCCAGCAGCCTGGCTACGGTAAATCACTGCCCGCTAAATCACGGCTGCCCAGGCAAGTGTTAACCTTGCCTGTGTGGAGCTCATGTTGCAGGGGCTGCTGTTATAAAACACAATCAAGGAGGCTCTTGTTTTCTCTGGTGGCTGGCAGAAGAGGTGGGGAAAAGCTCTGCCATTCCCAGGGGGGTTGATTGACTATTTTTTCCCCCCCAGCCAGGTTCAGAGAAGCGCTCTGGGGTCATTAGCGCCAATTGAGCTCCCTGGCTCTGGGCAGGGTTTGGAGCTGCTGGGGAAGTGGTGGCAGCAGCCCGGCATTGCCTTGATTCCTCACTCCCTCTTCCCCAGCTAATCACTGGAGCCGCTGGGCTCCAGTGCCGGCCAGCCACCGGCTCTGCTCCCTCCTGATTGCCACCTCCCACCGGGCAGCCTCTCTTTAAAAGCCTGGGAGAGAACACGGCCGGGCCAGGCAGTGCTGACAATAGAGCTGTTTTCCGACTGAAGTCATTCCATAATAACTTTAAGTAGCTTTTCCATTGGCTTTCCATTCCGCTTTCACAGCCCAGTGATTGCATCTCATGGAAGCCTTTGGCCCTCCGAATTTGTCTCCCGCAAATCAGAAATCAAATCCCAATCCCGGTGGCTACCAGCAGTTAGCTGTTATTCCCCTGGGACCTGAAGGTTGCCTTGAGGAAGGGATGTTTGGATGGCTGCCTTGTTAACACATGCGGGTTTTGGTGGCTCCAAAAATCCGTAGGATGCCAGGGCATGGCTCCCCACCTTGCAATTCTTGTACCACAGTCTGAGCAGCCCCTGGCTGCCCAGTCAGCCCCAAGCAGCAACTGCATCTGCCTCACTTTCCTAGAAAACAGAAAAAAAAAACCTAGGAAGCAGATGGAAATCCTTCTGTTTGCTTTCCCAAGCCCCAGGCAACTCCTTGCTGGAGCAAGCCAGAGGAGCAGGCAGGGACGAGGCTCTGCCCGGTCACTCCAGTACCCTGACAGCTTTTTGACGTCCTGTAATTGCTTTCCTGCCACAGCTCTTTTAAGCAGAGAGCTCCTGGCCAAAGCAATTTGTTCCCCATCAATTTTTATTTCCTGCTTTGTGCATGTGAGGGAGGGAAAACAAAGAGGGCGAAGGAGAGCAAACAGAGCTGGGACCTGCTCTGGCAGCACCGTGCTGAGGAAAAGGTGGGAAGGGTTCGGCCCTTCAGCCAGGCAGGACATGGCAGCCCTGATCACCATTCCAATGCGCTCTGCTCACCCCTGCAACCAACTTCCAGCTGTTCATCCCTGTCTGGCAGTTTTGGGGGGAGGACTGCTGTCCCAGAGGCACCGTGGGGGATCTGAGCCACCTTCTTGGTTCTTCAAGCCCTTTTCGACTCCTCCTGCCGTGCTCCCTGAAGCTGCTGTGAGTAGAGTTAATCTCCGGCAGTTTAAGGAGTCGTTGAGTGGATCTGGCGGATGATGAATGTCTAAACCATTACCGGGTGAAGCTCCATGGAGCTGTTTAAAACTGAATTCTCCCATGTAAATTTCTGCTCCATCAATCCTGATGACATGTCAAACATTGCTATTGTTTCCCGAACAAATTGGACGACATGCCCTTTCCTGCAGATTTGCCCACGAGAGCAGAACCGGCTCGCCAGCTCCTCGCTTTTGTCTCCGGCTCTGCCGGCCTGCGGGTGGGCAAGGGTGGATGTGATGGCCCTTGGTGGGACAAAAGGACACATCCCAAATATTTATGCTTGGGGGATGCAGATGGACAGAGAGCCAGGCCCTGGCTATTTTTGTGTGATTCATGTGCTGGGTGCCCACGCCGTGCTGCAGCTCAGTAAATTAATCCTTTGGGTTATCCAGGCTTCTTCTTCTTGCCAGTCTCCCCGAGTTTAGCTGCACAAATGTGGGATTTTTTTTAGAAATGGTCTGTGCTGGTGACAGCTCATAAAAGTACAGATGTGGACCCACGTTTTCATCCTGCCCTTTTGCAGGCTCCAGTGGGCAAATCCCGCTTTAATATTCCAGGCAGCAGAGGAGAGCCGTAAAAGCCATTTGATTGCTTCTCCAGGTGGAACCCCGAGAAACTTCCAGCCAGATGCCTTTCCTCCCCAGGCTGTGGGAATGGATGCTTGTGTGCTGGGGGAGAAAACCAGTCAGTGATGGGGAAAAGCCACAGGAAAACAGCTGGTACCCTGGGATTGCTAACAGCTCGGTGGGATTTGGGGTGTTCTGCAGGCGTGTGCTCCCTGGAAGCCCTCGGCATCGCTCTGCAAAGGGAGTGTGTGTCGCCTCCCCAGGGGCTCGAGCAGCTGAGCATCCTTTTCACCCTTAGAGGGGAAAAAGCTTGGTAATGCAGAAACAGGCAACGATCCCAAATTAAATATGCTGAGCGTGCAT
>VZTG01009179.1:460264-612175 GCA_013397845.1 Melanocharis versteri | reverse complement strand
TTTTTTTTTTTTTTTGCATGTTCCCTGTCACGCTCAACTAACCTGCTCCGTTGCCCAGCATTATCTCCATGATGTTCAGTTGCCAGGAAAGCCATCCAGCCGGCCTCACCTTCCACCTCCCTGGTGTAAATCAGGGGCATTAATTAGCCTGGATGGTGAGGTGGTGGACGGGGCAGAGTCAGGCTGCCTGTCCTCCTGGCTCCTCCTGAGAGGGGCTTTTTGTCTCACTGGCACTTTTGATGTCATCACAGCTTGTGGTCCAGCCACCCTCCCGGCTCCCCTCTCCCCAGGGCTCCCATTCCCTCCTCGCTAACCTTCCTTTAACCTTCCTCCTTCCCTATCTTTTTTTTTTTTTTCTCGTCAGAAGAAAATTACACTTTCCCAGTGTTGTCTGTCACTGCAATAAGCACTTACAAGTGCAATTGTATGGGGCCAAATGAAGGGAATTCGTTTTGCCTGTGCTTTCTGGTACTGTCAGACCCCCTGTAAATCATTATCTTATCACCAGCCCATCCAGGTGCATGGAAAATGCTTTTCTGGGCTCTGCTCTCGCACCAGCCACTTACGAATTAATGGGACCGAGGGATTCACAGCGGTTGTGGGCACAGAAGTAACAGATGGGAAAAATCCTGGCTGGAGGTTGAGGGCTGGCAGTGCTGAGGGTGCTCAAAGCTCTCAAGGATTTTGGGGAGAGAGGACCCAAAAAAGGGGCTGGTGGCAGGTGTTAGGATGGGGGATTAACCCCAGAATGAGCTGGCTGAAGGATGCTGGGGTGGGCAGATGGTGGGTTGGACCCCCCTTCTCTCCAAGTGTTTCCATATGGAAAAGCTGCCAGGCTCTGCCTGGGATGGAGCACCTCCATGGATGTCCTCTGAGGGGAAAGATGCATCCCAGAGGGACTTGTCCCCCAGGAGTGGGTGCTGCTCGCTCTCTGGGCATCTCTCCAGGCAGATTTCCACAGATTTGTTCCATTTTACCGAACGCAATCCCAATGCCCAGGGAAAGGAAATCACATCGTAGCAGTGGAGAGGAAAATCAGCAAAATCAGTAGGTCTGGAAGGCTGGATCCACCGGAGCACCCTTCAGCTGGCGTCAAGCAGCAGGAGTTCACTGCTCGGGCTGGGAAAATGTTTGGGGAGAAAAACTTAAATAATCCTGTCTGGTTTTCGTGCCTTTTGCTCTCTGTCACCCCGTGGTGTGGCAGGGGAGCAGCACACAGGGGTAAAGCTGTGCTCAAGCTCCTACTCTGTTGTCAAGGGTAATCAAGGCCATCGATAAATCAGAAAGGTTTCAGGAACAGGCTGTGTTCCATGCCACTCCTAAAATACAGCCTTTTACTGGTATCTGGACATAAAATGTGTCTTTGACCCTGCTTCTTCACAGACCTGTTGGTCTCTAAGTAATCCAGACAGGACTCAATTTAGAAAATATACTGGGGGAGAAAAAGGATATTTTGGGGATTGCATTCCACTTTCCTCACCTAAAAATAAAATTTTCTGCTCCTTTTTCCTGCTGCCACACATGCATATTTTATATATTCATTAGAGCAAAGACTTTAAAACACAGATAAATCTTGCCTTGCTCATCCAGAGCTGACACAGTGAGTTGTGAACACCTTCCCCAGAAGGTGCTGGTCATTTAGCCGTGACCAGCCTGCTCTAGCTCCGGCAGCTGCCGGTGGAGTAGGTGCATCCCGCAGCATCCCAAGCCACTCCATCCGTGAGCATGCAGCAGATTGCACCCCCAGAAGGGCTGCCTTTGTGGAAAGCAAGACTGAAATCACTATTCCTTGCTTTTCCAGGTCTGTATTTTAGCCTGGGGGCCATTCTGAAGTGCGATAGGTTTTTATTCCTCTACTCCTGTTGTGGTTTGACACTGGCCAAACACCAGGCACCCACGACAGATGCTCACTCACCCTCTCTGCCACAGCTGGGCGGAGGAGAGAAAAAAAAATTAACAAAGGGTTGGTTCATGAGTTGAGATAAGGACTGGGAAAAACACTCCGAGGGCAGGTACAAAGGGAGTTTATTTCTAACAAAATCAGAGGAGGATAACGAGAAGTGGATCTCTGCATCCCCCGTGGATCCTCATGGGCTGCGGGTGGATCTCTGCATCCCCCGTGGATCCCCATGGGCTGCAGGGGCACAGCTGCCTCACCATGGCCTGCAGAGGAATCTCAGCTCCAGCGCCTGGAGCACCTCCTCCTCCTCCTTCTCCACTGACCTTGATGTCTCCATGTTGTTTCCCTCACATGTTCTCACCTCCTCCTCTTCTCTAGCTGGAATGAACACTGCGCCCCCACTTTGTTTTGATTTTCTTCTTAAATCTGTTATCACGGAGGCCTTACCACCATCTCTAATTAGCCCAGGCTTGGCCAGCAGCATGTCCATCTTCAGAGCCATCAGGGATTGGCTCTGCCAGACATGGTGGAAGCTTCCAGCAGCTTCTCACAGAAGCCACCTCTGTGGCCCTCCTGCTACTAAAACCAGGCCACGCAAACCCAACACAACTCTAGAATGCACAGGGAAGGATACGAGCTGTGGCTGCGGAGTCCCAGCTTTCTGCCTTCACGGAGGCAGAATGGGTGGCCCTCAAGAATTCTCCATGGAGACTTTTATTTCAGGTATGCTTCCTAAGTCAGCTTAATGTGTCAGGGAAAGTAAGTAGGTGTAACGTTTCCCAGTGCCAAAGGTTTTGGATGCAGTGCTGAGGAATGTTCATGGAGAGCTGTTAGCTAGAGCAGGCTGGGAGTCAGGGATGAGCAGGGGAGTGCAACTAGCCCCAGCCCCGCGGCTCTTGGGGGATAAATGGCAGCACACAAGGTCTGTGTTCAATGCAACATTTCCATAAATACCTTCATTTATTAATTAACTTCTGTGTTTTCCAGGCAACTGACAATGATGTGGGCACATATGGGAAAGTCAGTTATTTCTTCAGCGATGACCCTGACCAGTAAGTCTGACTGACTGGCAGGACTTTGATCCTCCAAAATCCTCTTCTAACCTTGCTAGGCAGTCACAGGGTGATTAAAGGCACTGGTTATGTCCTACCTGTGAGATGCCCTATGGAACCCTGTCTATGCTGTGAATGTGAGTTCAGCACGTGCCTGATGCTCCACATGTTTAATTGCTTTGCTAAGTTGGGACCTGCAGGCACCAGCACTGCTTGAGACCAGTAAATGGTTTCCCAGTGAGTTGCTGGCCCTGGAGCAGCACTTGTGGTGGAAAGTTGGGGAACATACATGGGCTGCCCAGCAGAACAGATCTGGGGACCTCTGCACCCATTTTCTCTGCCTGTGGAGCAGCACTGAGGGTTTCTCACTGCTCAGCTGTGTGGAGCTCTTGAAGGTGTTCCGGGACTAATATCCTGCAGAAAAAATAGTGAACCTCACGCTGTCGGGCTGCTGCCTCTCCATCTCCAGTGTGTGGTCACCGAGGCTTTTTCCCCTTCCTTATCTGTCCCCTCAGTTTCTCCCTGGACAAGGACACGGGTGTGATCATCCTGACGGCTCGATTGGACTTTGAGACCATGCAGCGCTACACACTGACCGTCATCGCCCGGGACGGCGGCGGGGAGGAGACAACGGGGCGCGTCAGGATCAATGTCCTCGACGTCAATGACAATGTCCCCACCTTCCAGAAGGAGGCCTACCTGGGGGCCCTGCGGGAGAATGAGCCCTCTGTCACCCAGGTGGTCCGGCTCCGGGTGAGGGACTGGAGTGGCTCCTCCGCTTGGGATGTGCAGCAGGGAGACAGGAGTGGGTTAGAATCACAGAATGGTTTGAGTTGCAAGGGACCTTAGAGCTCAGACGTTTCCAAACTCCTGCCATGGCCAGGAACATCTTCCACAAGACCAGGTTGCTCCAAGCCCCATCCAACCTGGCCTTGGACATTTGCAGGGATGGGGCAGCCACAGCTTCTCTGGGCAACCTGTGCCAGGGCCTCCCCACCCTCACGGCGGAGAATTTCTACCTAATGTCTAATCTAAACCTCCCTCTTTCAGTTTAAAATGATCAGTGCCTGTGATGGGTTTAAAGCAGGTCCCAACAACCAGTTTCTTTCTTGCATGAGAGAAGAGGCGAGAGAAGGCTGGTGTACAAGACCCCCTGGGGGCCCCTGATGGGCACAGCTCCCTCCATCACTTTTCCCGTCTCCTTGGGCCCAGCCTGCATCTCCCATCCCCTCAGCCCTCTCCCTGGCACGGCTCCCATGCCCATGTATTCCCTCTGCTCACACCCTAGGCATCTGATGAGGACTCTCCTCCAAACAACCAGATCTCCTACAGCATCGTGCAGGCATCTGCCTTCCGCGACTACTTCGACATCACGGTGTCAGAAGGGTACGGAGGTAGGTGCTGGGCCTGGCACCGCAGGGCCACCCCTGAGCGTGCCCACATCCTGCTCGGTGTACGGGTGCTCCCCTGACCCGCCCCACTGTTCATCCCTCCAGTGATCAGTGTGAACCACCCCCTGGACTACGAGCAGGTGGCCAACGGGGTCATCTACCTGACAGTGATGGCCAAGGACGCCGGCAACCCGCCGCTCAACAGCACCGTCCCCGTCACCATCGAGGTGTTCGTAAGTACAGCGCCTGACATTCCTCTCGTGCTTTCCCTGCGATTGCTCCGTAGCAGTGCTGTTAATTCATCAATAGCCCAGCAAGACTATCCCACCCTGTGGATGTGCATGAGTGGATTGCTGTCACATGTGTCTTGTGTATGTGTCATACATGTCTCGTGCCACAGCTAACCACAGGGTGAGGAGCAGAGCAGGACCGGTGTGGAAATCCCTCGGGAGGAGGGATTTCTGCTGGGAGACACAAAGCATCACAGCATTCCTCGGGAAGATCAGATCAGCATGTCACTTTGAGGCACATTGTGGTTTGAGGATGTCTGGGGGAGGCATCAGTGATGGAGACAGTTTGGTTGATAACGCGTCAGTCTCGCAGCTGTGGGATCTCTGCCAGGCTGGCGGCAGCGTCAGTCTCGGAAGGTGAAGGAGATAAAGCCAACGATGCTGTAAGATGGGAATGAAGTCCCATGAGCATGTCTCTCCTTCAGATTCCTCACCGTGCTCGAGAGAGGGAGAACAAGGCAGTGCCCAGGGAGTTAGTGGTGGTTAAATAAATCCTTCCCACACTGTGCTTTCGACAGCATAAACACCTCTTTTTCAAGACCACACTTCAGTGGGTCATCTCCCCGGGTTGGGTCTGTACGCTGGCAGGGTTTAAGTAGCTGTCACTTTTCCCACTCTCAACCAAAGGGAATTTCTCTCAGCTGGAAAAAGAAAATAAATAAAAGCCAAAAACTAGGAAGAAAATGAGGGGGAAGTGTTTTGTGACAGCACTTGAGGAATAAGAGCTGTGAGAAGGCAGAACCAGAGCGGGTGTGTAGGGAGGTAGGTTTTTTTTCATCCTTTGGTTGTTGGTTTTTAATAAAGAAGTCAAACTCGCCTTGTAGATTTCCCATTAGAGGACAATACGCTTTTGTAGAGGGAGTCGCCGAGTCAGAACTAACAGTGCGCGCCGCGCCAGGATCCCAGGAAATAGCGCCGCTAATAAGTTTCTGCCTCACTCCCTGCCACTGACGCCCTGCTCAGGGCGATGAGCCGGCGACTCACGGCATGCCTGTGCCTGGAGGACAGGGGCTGTGTGCTTAAGTGTGAGTGCCTGCCGCTCTCAGCTTCCTTGGAGATGGCAGGGAGTGATAGGACAAGGGGGATCAGCTTCAAACTGAAGGAGAGGGGAGGTTTGGGTTGGATATCGGGAAGAAATTCTTCCCTGTGAGTGTGTTGAGGCCCTGGCACAGGTTTCCCAGAGAAGCTGTGGCTGCCCCGTCCCTGGAAGTGTCCAAGGCCAGGTTGGATGGGCTTGGAGCAGCCTGGGATGGTGGAAGGTGTCTCTGCCCATGGCAAGGGGTGGGAACTGTCTGAGCTTCAAGGTCCCTTCCAACTCAATCCATTCTGTGATTCTACGGTACAATGGCTGTATGAGGGTGAGGTTGTAGGGAGGAAGGCAGAGGGTCAGTAGAGCATAGGAAGCTGGTTTTAGCTGGTTAGGTGGATAACCTCTTCTGTGGGAGTGGAAGAGTGCTGGGTTCTGTCTGGCATCGCTGCGGGTGCCAGTGGGGAGCTGTGGAGCTCCTGTGGCTGAAGTGGGAAATGTCCTTCTCAAGTAGAAGGCAGGTGCAGGCCAGCTCTGGCCAGGTGGAGAGCCAGCCAGAAGCAAACCCTGCCTCCTCGGGACCAGGCTTGCCGGGCCGTGGCCTTGCTGAGCATGGCCTGATGATCTCAGGAACATTAATGACACCACACAGCATCTGCTCTGGCTCACGGCCACCCAGCTGGAGCATGGCACAGCTCAGCCCCATCCAGCTGCATGTGGATGCACACTCAGCCTCTCCATCGCCTTTAACCTGCCCAGGCCTCCTGGGTTTGCCCTGGATGACCCCCACCGATCCCTGGGAGGAGGAGGAAGGATGGTGGGGACATCACCGGGACAGGCAACAAGTTCCTCATTACCCTCAGAGGAGGTGCCGGGAAAGCTGAGTGATACAAAGGCTGATTAAAGACCACCTGCTTACAGAAACTAAAGCAGGGGCTGGCAATTTAATTGCAGCATGATGGGCATCGTTGGCACGTGAAATTGCTTCAAATCTCAAGTTCGGTGGCAGCAGGAGCAGCTGAGCCTCCAGGTTCATCGGTGGTCTCTGGGTAGAAAACATCTCCAGAGCAGCCCCAGGGAAATGGAGAGGTCCATAACGGTGTTTTAATGTCCTGGCAGCTCCATCCTTCCCTCCATAGGCAGTTGGGTTTGGCTCATTTAAGGCAGATTCTTAACAATGTTTAAACAGCATTTAAAGCCCCCTGGGGGAGCTTTAAACCAGTCCAAAATCTGTTTTGAGGGATGTTGCAAGCAGCTGCTCCTGCCTGGTTTCTCCGGGACGGCCGTAGTCACTGGCAAAGACAGGCTTAGAGGGAGCACATCGGGAGGCAAACCAGCTTCCCCTCCAAAAATGCCGCCCTCTCTGCAAACACCCACGCGTTCTTCCTCTAGAAGGAAGGCATCCAAAACTCAGCAGCTCCCCTGGCCGGGCAGTTTGCCTCCTGGCCTCGTGGCCAGGATGACCTGGAACACTAAGCCACCCCTGTACTGCTCAGGGAGGGAGGAGCAGGTCTGTGCACGATGCTGTGATGCTTCATGTGGTGCCTGAGGCTTCCCAGGTAGAGTCAGGAGCAGCTCAGAAGATGCTTCTCTGTCAGTGGTAGTGGTTCCTCAGCCCTGTGCTGGGTGATGAGGTGATGGGGTAGTTGGTACCATCCCCACTGTACGGCTCAGCAGAGTCACTGACAAGCATCTCACCTCAGCCTCAGCTGCCTCCACGGTGAAACCCTGTGCTCAGCCCCGCAGTGCCTCTGCCCCAGGGCCACCTTCCCCTCGCTGGCATCATAAACTGGTCACACCTTGAGATGCAGTCGCTCAGGAGCATCCCCATACCAGACTTTTGCAGCTACTTGACCATTTTGCCTTTTTCCCAACCAGCCTCTCAACCTTCTCTTTGCTTCAGGATGAAAACGACAATCCCCCCACGTTCAGCAAGCCCTCCTACGTGATAACCGTCATGGAGGACATTATGGCAGGTATGGGGCACACCCTTGCTCCTTCTCTGGGCTCTCAGGAGGTCCCTGGGTACGGCCAGAATGGGGTGGGTGATCCCTTTTTGGGGAGGTAAAGCCTGGTAAGGTCTCAAAGCTGTGGGGCCTGGGGGTTTGGCTGCTCTGTGCACGTGCAGGAGAAGGGACCCCTTGGCTGGGTGGCCTGCAGGAGCAGTGTGGGGGCACAGAGCAGTTCTGACTCATCCCAGTCCTCATTTCTGCCTCCCCCAAGGAGCCACAGTGCTGTTCCTCAATGCCACGGACATGGATCGGTCCAGGGAGTATGGACAGGAGTCGATCATCTACTCCCTGGAAGGCTCCTCGCATTTTCGGATCAATGCTCGCTCAGGTGAGCCTCTGGGCATGCTCTCCCCTTCTCCTTTCAGTGCTCTCTTCCACCCCCACCCTTCCCTCCTCTCCTCCAATCAGCCTGCTTAGGAGACCCACAATTTAAGGGATTCACCAGATTTCAGACACCACCACTTGCTCAGTCACTCTGAGAGCTTCAGCAGAGACATCCATGGAAACTCGACTCCTCAGCCTAAGGAAAGGCTTGGCTGTGAAGGTTCCTGTTGGTTGAGGAGCTGCCAAGATCAATCTGTTTGGATCAAAAAAAGGGCCCATTTGTGGACTATCCTGACCTTGGTTTTAAGCCTTTCTTTTTTAACCTTGTCATCTCCTGTGGCTGCAGGAGAAATCACAACGACGTCTTTGCTGGACCGGGAGGCCAAATCCGAGTACATCCTCATCGTCCGGGCAGTGGATGGAGGCGTGGGGCACCATCAGAAGACAGGCATTGCTATGGTGAGTGTGGGAAGAGTTCCCATCTCCTTGAGCCCCTGGTGCCCACCTGGGGCTGGGATTGTGGAGAGCTGCAGTGTTTCATTTTCGCTGTGTGAAGAGCACACAATGGTCCCTGCCCTCTGGGCTGCCCCGCTGCTGCTCACAAAATGACTGTCCAGGTGGTGTAGACCACGAAATCAGCTTGCTTTCCTGGAAAACCATTCACACAGAAGCCACTTGACTTTCCAGAGCCTGTAGATGTGTATGAGGTAATGAGTCCTATTTCACCTGCAGAACAGCTCCCTTTGTTTGGCTCCCTGTGTTCCTCTTGAGAAGGGGCTTGCTTGGAGAGCCTGCAGGTACACGTAGTTATTCCTTGGTCTATTCACACGCTGCCTGGGTCAAGAGTTTCCAGCCAATCTGGAATGCCTGTGCTCCTGTGGAGGTTCTGGTGGAGCTGCAGGTTGAAGCCTTGTGCTTTACCCTGCCCTTTTCAGGCCTCAGGGAACCGCATTTTTGGCAAAGCATTCGTAAAACTCTTCGGAAATATCAGGACGTCAAAAGCCAAGGATCCAGCCCTGATGGACTTGATGATCTTAAAGGTCTTTTGCAGCCTTAACTGTTCCATGATTCCCTCTCTCACTGCTCATGGCACCACATTTCTTTGGACATTTCATACCATTTGGGTGCCCCTGCTCCTGGGATGCTCGGTTGGGTTGCAGGAGAGATGTCCCACACAACACAGGGCGATGCAGAAAAATTTGTGGTTGTGCTGAGGAATATCCCTAAAATTACTGTCCCTCCTGCCAAGGGCCATCAGGAGGTCTGTGGTAGCGGACTAGAAGCTCCCTATGGAACCTCCCAGAGAGACATGTGATGGCCTTGGCCAGGCACCAGCGTGGCCTGTGGAATGCTGAGATCACCCCTGAGGCTCCAGATGGGATTATGCTCTCCTAACAGCCTTGTCAAAAGGCAAAACAAGGGGGGGAAAAAATGCCTTCTGATTCCTAAAAAGTTAAAGAATATTAAAACTCAATGAGATGAGGGCAGCTGAGTAAGTTTGTCTGCTGGCATGTACACCTGCCACTCAAAATAATCATTTTTGATTGGGAATAAAGGTCCGTTCAGGGGTGTCTCCAGGTGATGTAAAGCACCTGAGCTGCTCCGACTAGAGGTGGGTCAGCAACCTTCCCCAGGGACCACCGTGGTGCCTTGGCTTGTCCCTGGAGATTGTGGTGTCCAGACTGGCCTCTTCTACCACGGGGTGGCACCAGCAGCTCAGCCTGGTGTGGCAGCGGGACACAGTGGCTTGGGAGCAGAGAAGGTCCCAGGAAAAGCTCCACTAGGACCTGCTGAGGGATGGCGGGTGCCAGGGGCTCCCCTGGAGCTGCAGCCCTTTCCCTCAGACACCTGTAGAGCCCCACAGGCTGGGGAGAAGTGGGTGCTGTGGGGAGGTGAGAGACTCCCAGGCAGCAGGATGCATCCCACAGGCTCGCCGCTGTCGCTGAGATGCCATTTGTCACACTGGAAGTGAAGACAGGTAACACTTCAGGGCGCCACCCTCACCCCTGCTCTTGTCTTCGCACCTCCCACCACTGTTACCATATCCTCTCCTGATTTCTCATTTATTCTTTTTGGTTTTTTGCTGTTGCTTTTTACCAGTCGCTCCAATTTTTCCTTCCTTTCCTGCCACATTCCCACTGCATCCTCTCCCGTGCTGATTTTCATCCCATTTCCAGTGAAGGAGCTGCTTGAGGACACACCTTGTGCCCTGTGGTTGTTCTTGACTGTGATAAATACACGGGAGCAAAACCCAGCTCGGCTATGCCAAGGAGCCTTGGCTGCGAAGTTGCAGGATGTTGATTTTTTGCAGTTTTTTTCTCGGGAGGGTGAACACAGAATCACAAAACCATAGAATAATTCAGGCTGGAAAAGGTCTCTAAGCTGACCAGGTCCAGCCATTCCCTCAGTGCTGCCAAGCCCAGCACTAACCTATGTCCCCAAGTGCCACAACTACCCATCTTCTAAATCCCCTGAGGGATGGTGACTCTGCCACTGCGTGAAACACGTTGGGTACATCCAGGGGACGTTCCACGCCTCAGGAAGCTGTACCTCCTGCAGGAGCTTTGCTTCCTTGCCCTCTCGCAGGTGAACATCACGCTGCTGGACATCAATGACAACTACCCCACCTGGAAGGACGAGCCATACTTCATCAACCTGGTGGAAATGACCCCCCCCAACTCGGACGTCACCACGGTATGTGTGAGGCCAGGGGATGGTTGTACTAAAGGGTTGGCTGGAGCAGGGGCTCACCTCCAAACGGGTGTCACCTCCTAACTGGTGTCACCTGTGTCACCTTCAGTCCAGCACCATCTCGCAGAATTCCATTTAAAAGCTTACTCCTGAGCCTCCCCACTGCTGACCATCCCCTGTGTTTCTTCTCCCTGCTGGGGTACTTTTTTTTCCTCTCCAAATTGTGTGGATTTTGGCCAAATCCTCCTTTTCTTAGCCTTGCCTGCGACCTCCTTCAAGGACCTCTCTGAAAGACTTTGATTTACAGCCTTTCAAGTCCCTCTGGCGAAATAAAAGAGAAGGAGAGGGGGAGGCTTCTATTCCATCATGCCGAGAGAAAAATGACGGGAACAAAATGGAAAATAAATGAGGGAAAAGTGAAGAGAATCCACAAAATCATGTAAGGAGGAAGGCCGCAAAACAAAAAAAAGGAGATTTTTGCAGGGAAAGAAGGGTCTGACAGTGCTGCCCAAGCCAGAGCGCAGTGGTTTTCTCTCCTCCAGCCCTGCTGCTCAGCGCCAGCTTGAAGTCATCTTGCCTTTGACATCCCAATTAGTTGCTGGGAAAATAATTATTTTGTCACTGATCCGATGTAAATTCAGCTGCAGGACAAGCAGCAGGAGCTGGGGAAGTTATGAGGGCAATAAAATTGGGGTGTTTTTTAATGTAAATGTCCCCTGTAATTAAAAACATCACAGGGAGAACAATAAAGCACAAAATACCTGGCGTGGAGGAGAATTCCACCAAGGAATTATTCCCAGCATTCCTGGCGTGGCAGCACAAGTTCCTCAGCATGCCTCCTTGTCCCATTTATTTTATTTTTTCTGAAGGGTCCTTGTTTTTTAGCTGGTTTTATTCAAAAGGAGGAAAATCCAGTTGGATTGCTGCGTGTTTGTGTCATGTCATGCCATTACCTCCTGTGCTCACAGGCCAGTTTTGGGGAGATTTAACACCACAGCAGAGGGTGCAAAATCCCTGCAAATAGGATGAAAATACAGAGCTGGATGGAGGAAGGACTTGCTGCTGCTGCTGGTGCAGGGAGGCCAAGCTCGACACTGGCGAATCTCTGTGGGAGCTCCCCACGGGAGTTGATTCCCAGCACTCTGCTGTGATTTTGTGCTGTTCCCCCGCGGCAGGTGGTGGCTGTTGACCCGGACCTGGGGGAGAACGGCACGGTGGTGTACAGTATCCGGCCTCCCAACAAGTTCTACAGCCTCAATAGCACCACAGGCAAGATCCGCACCTCAGGCGTGCTGCTGGACCGGGAGAATCCCAACGCCCAGGAGGCCCAGCTCATGCGCAGGATCGTGGTGTCCGTCACCGACTGTAAGCTTCCACCCCACACTGATTGTTTTCAATGTTGAGTTGAACCTTCCCCAGCCTGATTTTGCCTTTATGACAAAGTCTCTTCTATTTTCTTTTCTCCTGTTTTGAGCACAAGCATTTCTGAGGTTAAAAATTGGGAGTAGCTTTAAACCTGCTGCTGAAACAAACTAGAACCCCCTCAAAACGTGAGGGCAGTCATTCATGTAGCAGCCCTGAGAATGAGCCAGAGAGGCAGGAGCTCTCCCTCCCCTCAGCCTTGCTCCACTGGCATCCCAGAAAATCAGTTGAGCAGAACAAAGGGGAACGGTTTTAAACCAAAAGAGGAGAGGTTGAGATTAGATATTGGGAGGAAATCCTTTACTCAGAAGGTGGTGGAACCCAGAGAAGCTGTGGCTGTTCCAGCCTTGGAAGTGTCCCAGGCCAGGTTGGACGGGGCTTGGAGCAACCTGGGATAGTGGAAGATGTCCCTGCCTGCAGCAGAAGGTTGGAATTAGATTATCTGTAAGGTGTCTTACGACCCAAACCATTCTACACTTCTCTCTAATTGTCTATCCATGACAAATCAGGGCCATCATTCCATCCTGCACTGCTGTCTGCAGAGGGGGTGAAGGAAAGGGGTGGAAACAGCTCAAGTGTTAACCTTGAGACCCTATTCCTGGCCTCTGCAGGTGGGAGGCCACCCCTGAGAGCCACCAGCAGTGCCACAGTTTTTGTCAACCTGCTGGACCTGAATGACAATGACCCCACTTTCCAAAACCTGCCCTTTGTTGCTGAGATCGCCGAGGGCCTTCCCACGGGCTCCTCTGTCTTCCAGGTGAGCGTGTCCCATTGCTGCCATTCCTCACACTGGGAGCTGCTGCTGTCACTGCCATTGCTTCCGCAAAGCGGGCTGGCAACACATCCTCTCCCTCCTCTCCCTCCTCTCCATCTCCTCCATCCTCTCCATCTCCTTCTCTTTGCCATCCTCTAGCAGTGGAAGCGGGGGGATGCAGAAGGGGTTGTGCATCTTCACTCCACAGGCTCGTTCCTGGCAGGGAGGATCCTCCGAGGCCATTTCATCCCAGCATCCCTGGGGCCAAAGGCGCTCGGGGTTCGTGTGCCATGACTTCCACTGCCAGGAGATGATGAGGGTGCTCTCCCCACCAGGTCGTGGCCATCGACCTGGACGAGGGCCCCAACGGGCAGGTGTCGTACCGCATGCAGGTGGGAATGCCCCGCATGGATTTCCTCATCAACAGCACCAGCGGGCTGGTCACCTCCACGGCCGTGCTGGACAGGGAGAGGATCCCCGAGTACTACCTGCGGGTGGTGGCCAGCGACGCCGGCACGCCCGCCAAGAGCTCCACCAGCACACTCACTGTCAAAGGTGGGTGCACCGAGACCCCGCGGTGACAAGGACACCTCTCTGGAGGAAATGGGGTTTCTGTAGGAGATGCACTGAGGCCTGAAAACAGAGTCATGTCTGGCTTTGTGTGCAACAGGACATAGGGACGGCTCCCGTCCCCACAGGCTCCGTGTCTGCTATCAGCACACTGCAGAGATGGGGAAAACATGGTGATTCTGGCAGGGCCCTCAAATTCTCTGTTGTTTTTTTCTCCATTCTCCCATCCCCAGTGTTGCTTTTTCTTTTGCTTCAGCATGTGATTCCCATCAGCTGCATGCCTGGACAGCCCACGCAATCCCAGTTCAGAGCTGGAGCCTTATTGCGTGGCCTGTCTTTAATTTAATGCCTTGCTATTAACTGGCTTTATGCAAGTCCAGTGCTGAAAAACGACAAGCATCCTCTGGAAATAAACTGACCCTGGATTGTCCTCAGGCCTGAGTTTGGAAAAGAAGTTTCTGGTCCTGTACCTTCAGAGCTCTCTGCCATGCCCCACGAAATACTGAACTTATGTTTAAGCCCCAGATTTTCCTTTGAATGGGGATGGAAACAGGCTTGGTGAAAATAGTAGCTTGAATTTCAGTGATGTAATGGTTTTTTGGCTATGAGGAGTGTGATCTGTGTGTATCAGGGGCAACCAAATACAGCCTACAGCCACTCTGCAGGCACCACCACTGCACAAATGGCAGGGAGATGCAGGCAGAGCATTCCCTAGGATGCTGAGAGCAGCAGGCAGGAGCTTTGGGAGCCCAGCAGAATCAGCCTGGCATCTGCAGGAGGGGCAGCCCTGGCAGGACACTCAGTTCTGCTCCCCCATTTCAGTTCTGGACGTGAACGACGAGAACCCCACCTTCTTCCCAGCTGTCTACAACGTGTCCCTCCCCGAGAACGTGGCCCGGGATTTCAAAGTGGTCCGGCTCAACTGCACGGATGCCGACATCGGGCTGAACGCTGAACTCAGCTACTTCATCACAGGTGTGAGCCCCACGCAGAACGGCAGCTTTGGTGGCAGGAAGGCGCAGGCTGCCCCAGACCTTGGCCAGGGTGTTCTGCACTTCAGCGCCGCCTTTCCCAGCCCCTCCAAACCTTGTCCGGCATCGCCCTCTGCTGAACAGCCCCGCTTGGCTCCCGGCCGTGCTGACCACTCTGCTGACCCCCGGGATGCCTAGAAAAGCATGAGTATGGGCAGAACACGGCTAGGGAGCAAGGGCTGGGGTGGCATTCATGAGTGTTTATGGTTGGAAGCCATAAATGGAATTCTGGGGGCATTTTTGGGCAGGTGGGGTTGGGTGGGCAGTGATGCTCCCTGGGCAGCGCTCAGCTCGCTCCGCAGCTGTGGCACCTGCAGCAGGAGGCTGGGGAATCCCCTGGCCACGGTTTGACTTGCAAACTGCACACTGAGCCCTCAGGAAGAGGGTAAAAACAGAAGTGTCACCAGAGAGTCATTTTTCCCACAATAGCAGGCTGGTGTTTCACGTCATGGCCCCTCCAGCCTCTCTGCAAGTGAAACGGGGTGTGTTGTCCCACAGGTACCACAGCTCTCGTGCAAAGTTACCCCAGTTTGCTTCCAAAGCATTCAGGAAATTATTCAGCTTTTCCTGCAGCCATTGGATTTTTCCTGTGCTGTGAGGCAGAGGGAATTTTGCACAGCTGGGCTGACCCTGTGCCCAGGATGCAGAATCCAAGGAAATGGCCTCAAGTTGCACCAGAAGGCTCAGATTAGACATTGGGAAAAATTTCTTCACTGAAAGGGTGGCCAGGCGTTGGAACAGGCTGCCCAGGGAAGTAGTGGATGCTTCATCCCTGGAGGTGTTAAAGGTCAGGTTAGACAGGGCTTGGAGCAACCTGGTCTAGTAGAAGGTGTCCCTGGCCATGGGAAAGTGTTGGAGCAAGGTGAGTTTTACGGCCCCTCCCCACCCAAACCATTCCAGGTTTCTATTTTACTTGTCCTTTGCTGCAGGTGGGAACCAGGATGGCAAATTCAGCGTCGGCTTCAGGGATGGGGTGGTCAGGACAGTCGTGAGTCTGGACAGGGAGACCGTGGCATCCTACACGCTGATCCTGGAGGCCATCGGTAAGGATTTCCCAGGGATCCCATGGGACCACTGCCACACAGCCACACGTGGTGGCCGTGCACATGTCGAGCTCCCTTGGAGGCGTGTCAGAGGGGCAGCAATCTCCGAGGCACTCTACGAACCAGAGCCCGTGCTTGGTGCTAACATTTCACAGCCCACGTGAATTAGTACGTCCTGGTTCCGTCATGACTTTTGCAGAGGGTTTATTCACCTCTCAGGTTTGCCCAGCTCCAGGGCTCTTCCTTTCACCTGGGGAAGGCAAGGCCCCCTGTTCCTGAGAGGCTCCACACTGTCCAGGGCAGCCTTCCCCCCAAAAATGCCAACGCCACAGCGTCGTTCCCCTCATGCCATGCCAGCCCTTGGCTCTGTGGCTGCTGATTAACCCTGAGCCACCTGGCACAGGCAGAGGGCCTGTGTGCCAAGCTCAGCTTGGCTGTCATCCCCAGAGCTTTATAATGATGTGCCTGTTCACAGATGACTTGGATGTCCCTTTTGAAAGGAGAAATAAGTGGCCTGGACAGAAATGTTGGGGGCACAGCATTGCCGGTGCCAGGGGGGCTGCAGAAGGCATGCTGCACTGTCTGGGCACACAGGACTGGGTCTCAAGGGGGAAAGGATCTGTTGTTCCCCTCCGATGGAGATCACACTGCCTATGTTTTCCCAGATCCCATGGGCTCTAGCTGGGTGGCTTTAGCACTCCTTGCAAAACAGGCATGTTGAAAAATCCAAACCAAAACCATGCTTCCCAGTGTCTCATTCTTCCTAGCAAATCCAAGAGCTGTGCTGCCACGTCCTTGTCTACTGAACATCAACCCATCCTGGTGCTCTTTGACTGTGAGATGAGCTGTGGCTATGGAAAACTCACCAGGCTGTCTTCATCTCCCAAATCCCTGGCCTCCAGCAGTCCCTTCACTTAGTGTATGGAATTGCAAATCCTCTGTAATGACCAGTTGCATTTCCAGCCTCACTAGGCTCCATGGCAGAGCTTGGGGGTGGTTTGGCTTTTCCTTTTTCTTTCAGAATAGGAAGGAAAAAAAAAACCTAAAAACACACGGTTCGGTGTGAGATTTGAAAGCTGCGAGAAGATGAAGTGTTTTAGTTTAGAAATCTTGATCCTGTTATCTCAGCAGGCGTGGGCTGAGCACCACCTGTGCAAGGAGGAGGTGACTGAACCTCCCTCCCTCACCTTTCTCTCCCCACAGACAACGGCCCCACCGGGAACCGGCGCACGGGGACTGCCACCGTGTACGTGACTGTCCTGGATGTCAACGACAACAGACCCATCTTCCTGCAGAGCAGCTATGAAGTCAGTGTCCCCGAGGACATCCCGGCTGCCAGCAGCATAGTGCAGGCACGTGGCTCTTCCCCTGGGACCCTGGGGTGGGAGGTGGGAGTCCCCCACTAACTGTGCCCTGACCGTGAGCTGCTGGAAGCCTAGGGCAGAGATTTTTGCTCTTTGTCAGTGGTCTGTTCCCCTGAGGCAGGGCGAGATGTGTTCTTGCTCACCCACTCCTCTGCTAGTCCAGGCTGTGAGTGCCAGGGAGAAGGCAGCAAAGAACAAGGGAAAATTAAGAAATTCACCCCATTTCTGCAGGGGTTGAGAGGAGAAAAGCCAAGTCCTGTGCTGGTGAGGCCACTTTGGCTACATCCCTGCTTTCTCCCTCCTCCCAAACAGAGATCTCCATGGGGAGGGAGAAGAGTGCCTGCAAAGAGATGCTCAGAGAGGGGGGGAAACCCTCGGAAAGGGAGAAAAGCATTTGGACTTTGCTTTCATTTTTGTTCCTCTTTGAGGGAGCGGTGGGCAGAGCTGAATGGCTCAGTGAGCACCGAATGAATGCGGGCATTCACACAGGCTCCGGGGCCTTCCAGCATCCCTTCAAACCCAGGGCTCTTCTGGAGCAGGCACCAAAGGCTCTTTGCAGAGGGCCCTGGGAAGGCTCCTCCTGCCTTCAATACCTCTGCCGGCACAGGGAAAGGGGCAGCTTTGTCCCTGGCTGTGGCGGGCAGGATGAGTCACCGGCAGAGAAGAAAGGAGCCTTTTGCCTCCTGCAACAAAGGTTTGCTGGGAGAGGTTTGCCCGTGTGTCTGCTCGAGGCGGCCGGTCCCCAAGGAATCCTGTGGTTCCCCATCACCTGTTGTGCCGTGGCACGGTGTGCGTGATGCCTCCGGGATCAGGCATCCTGCAATCCCAGGATGGAGGTGTGTGTGTCCTTGCACGGGGCTCCTAAAACTGAGCCAGTTTGGCAAATCGAAGGAATGGAGGCAACTCAAGTCCAACTGGTATCAAAGTGCCTTTTCTTAGAACCCACTTCCCAAAAGAGGGGGATGGCCTTGGAAGTCCGTGGCAAAGAAGAGGAGGTATTCAGAGGAAGTTGATTTTGCACAGAACAGCATCAAAGAGAAACAGAAATGAGCCATCACCTGGCTTTAGTTTAATTTACACCTTCCGTGTGAACCATTTGTACATAAGGTCTCTCCCTTCAAATGCATCCCCGCGTCCCCAGGGGCAGCAGGAGAGTTTCTGAATGTTTCCCCATCCCTTTCTCCCAAAACCAGGCAGACCAGGGCCAGAGAGCAGGAATGGGAATGCATTGACCACAGCAACCCACAGCTCACTACATGGGGAGAGGGGTGACAGGGACCAGGCAGCACGTGGGGGCATGAGCCTCCCTCCACCTGCTCCAGAGCACAGCTCGGGGGGAAATCTCCACTGAGGATTGCTTTCTGTGGAGCAGGTTTGCCCTGGGATGCCTCTCTTCAGGCAACCAGGTTGCTCTCACTCTCTTCCAGGCTGTTTGTTCAGGTGGAGCACAACTTGTTCAGTGTTTTCCAAAAGAAGTGAAGCAGCAGGATTTTTTTGGACTGCCCGGCGGTAGCTGCACGTGGGTGTAGTTTGGATGCCTCCACCTTCCCTGGCAGGAAGCAGTAACCTGGAAAGCATTTGGGAACCTGACATTGCAAAATCTCCTGTCACCTCACAGGGCCACTGCCTGGAAATGAGTTGCTCAAAGGGTCTCTGCCGGGTTGCCCGGGGGGGTTACCAAGGGGTGCTTGAGAAGGGAACTGAGCCAAAAGCTCGGGAAAAAGTAGCAGGGCAAGATCACATTTTGGTGGACTCCATGATGTCCCAGTCCTGGCTGGTGGAGAAGCTTCTGGGACAAGCGAGTGGGCTCTGAGACACCAGCTGGCTCCTCCTGAAGCTGCTGATGGAGCACCTCAGGGAGCCCAGACGCTTCCAGAGCCTCAGCTGGGGCTCGCTGGCATCCACGGGGTGGTGGGGCAGGCACTCCCGGGGGCCGGAGAGGGACCGGCCCAGCGCCGCTGGCTTGCAGAGGGTGACCAAGATGAGGAAGGTGGCCAGGACAAGGAAGATGCAGACAAGCCCGATGATAAGAGGCAGCCAGTCTGTCACCTCAGGGGATGCAGCGCTGGGTGGGACCGGCTCCATGGTGGAAACCAGAAGGCCAAGGAGAGGTGGGGTGGGAGAGGTCCCGCTGCCGGAGTCCTCTGTGCTCATCTTCCCTGCAGTGCAAGGTGATACAGAGAAGTGGCACAGGTGATTACCACGTGGAAGCTGGACAGACAGCCACCCTCTGGTTAAACTGATGGATTCGTGTCATGCCTTGATGTCCGAGATTCTCCCAGCCATGTTTTCAGTGACACAAGGGGACAGGAGGTGTCCATCTGCTTTGCCAGGAGGCGAAGCACAGAGGTGGGGTTTACACTTGCAAAGCATCACCCTGAACTGAAGTGCAAAACCAGCTGGCTGAGAAACCTACCACTATTTACGTGTGGTACCATGGCCCCTGCGAGGGCACCTTCAGGGAACACACACACACGTTGCATGAAGAGCTTCTGGAAGAGATAAATATCCATGTACTACAGAAAGTTCAAAATCCGCCCCCCCCCCCGCCCAAGCTGCTGAGGTTTGGTTCTTCTCCGTTCCCTAGAAATGTGAGTTTATTGAATTGGCTGTCATTTAGGGGTTTTGTGATTATTCCCCCAAAGAAATTGGATAGTTGGTTGAGCCTGTGCCTTGATAAGTCCCCATCAAGCTGTGGTATTGTACTAGCACTGTCTATTATTTTGCAGGGGTGAATAGTAAAACCCTCAGCCTGCTCGTGCCAAAAATCCTCGTGTCAGGCATTTTGCTGACCTGCTTTCAGGCTGAGACATGTCACAGGTGATGCAAACCAGCTTCCCAAAGTGTCAGCAGCGAGACCTCTTACCTAACACCTGCTGGAGACTGTCCTCTCCTTTCCCCGATGGGTCAGATCCTCCCGAGAGAGGTTTGCACCCATTTTTTTGCTCACATGCACACCCCAGCCCCAGACAGGCAGTGCCAGAGGCTGGCATCTCTCCAGATGGAGATGAGGAGATGAGGGCTGGGGAAATCCTGTTTGTGCCAACCCTCTGCAATGCCCTTGGTGCTCCAGCCTGTGTGCTGGAGGTAAAGCTATATTATGCTGACTTTCCTGTGAAGATGTGGGAGAGCTGTCTAACTGGTCTGTGGCTGGGCAGTCTTCTGGTAAACTTGGATTTGGATTGAGCCAATTTAAAACTAAGATCTTAGGAGGGGAAAGGCAGGGCTGTGGGGACTGCCAGGGTCTCTGGGTCTGTTCTTGCGGCCACCAAAGTCACACAGGTGAGTGTAAGGCAACAGCCAAACATTCACCATAAAACATTCCAAAAAGTGGAGAGAAGATATCAGTGCCATGGTTTTAATCACTGAGGGTGTATCAGCCTGCTCAGAGCTTGGGGGGCTCTAGGGACATGTCGCTGTTTCCATGGGTCAGAGCCAGGTCTGTGACTGGAAAATGGGAAATGCAAAAACAAATGGGTCAGCATTTGAGAGGGTGAATCCCTGTGTGTATTGCAGGCAGTCCCAGGGACTGGGGCTCTTGTCACCTCCTCCAAAGTGAGGTTTTCACCTCTCTTTCTCCAAACATATTTTTTTATCCTTAACTAGCTCTGTCCCTTCCCCTTGGCTTTGGGAACAGAGCAGCAATGCCAAGGATCCCCTGCTCCATGGACAGGCTCCTCTGTGCTGCCCAGGCATGAAAGCCAGCAGGCAGGGCTGCAGTGTATCCCACACCAAAGGCAGCCTGAATGAAGGTTTCCACGGCTACCTTAATGCTGGCATTTACTGACCGCATGTGTTCAGCTTGGTGACCTCACATTGTTCCTTAAGAGCCAGCTGGGAGGCGTGGACGATTCCTTCAGGCTGTTTTTACTCCCTTGGTCATGGCTGCAGGGCTTGTCTTTTAAATTCACTTGACAGTGTTCCCCAGAAACCCATCAGGAGGGATCACACCAATGTTTTCCCAGGCTTTTTCAGCCATGCCTTGTTCTCCTCTTGCTTCCCATCCAGCTTCTCCTCACACCCAGCTCAGCTGGCAGAGCTTTCATAGCATTGCCCCTTCCCAGCATCACTGTCCCACTCAGGCCCCATATTCTTCTCCTTGGTGGGTTAAAAGAGATTTTCCTGTCCTGGAAATCCCCCCACAGAGGTTCATCCCTGCCTGATCAGCTCCAAACATGACACGTCCTCATGAGCACTCGGGACCCAGCACTGGGCATGAGGCAGATGAGGATCAGAGGGAAAAAAGAGAAATTGCAAAAGGTAAAATGCCCCTGAGGAAGGTGGAAAGGAAGAAAATTATTCTCATGCACGACCAGCAGAGACGGTTATTCTGCCCAGCACCAGACACTGCTCCCTGGCCTGGCCCAGCTGCCTAGTTTGGCAGGAGTTTTTCCATATGCTCTCCCTCCCTTCCCTCAAACTCCTGCAAAGAAAAGGCTGTTTTCAAGCACTGCCTGTGACACAGCTCTTGTGAAAAGCAGCTCTCGTGAAAAGCAGCTCTCGTTCCCCTCCCCAGCTTGCTTAGCAACACTTTTCCTGGAGCTCCCCAACTTTTCCCAATGTACCTAGTCTTCCTACCCGCTTGCAGGAGGAGGTGATGCTGGACAGTAGCAAACACCCGGCTGGTTGGGTTCCCAGAGCAGAGGGCTGAGTGATGCTGCTCCCCATCACCCTCGCTGTTAAGCGGCAGAGCTGCATCCACAGGACTTTCCCCCTCTCCCGTCACTGGGAGAGAGACAGAGCAACGCGACTGGGGAGGGAGGAGGGATGCCTGACCTCACATCCACCCCGAGCTCTGCATCCCCACCCATTTTCAGCCCTTTCCCCAGGCTGAGGGCAGCAGCTCTGCAGCCGGGGGTCTGTCTCACCCCTTGGGGTGACCTGAGGGGCCGGCAGTGGCTTTGCCGCGGGGGTTTGGGCTCCCTACCTCTCACCAGCCGGCCGAGCCCGGGCTCTGCCTCCCGCACTCCCGCCTTGCCGCCTCTCCCACCGCGCTCCGCCGGCTGCCAGCCCCCTCCTCCCTCCGGGGAGGGGGGACAGAGGTGGCAGCAGGGCTGGGGACAGCCTGAGCGAGCAAAGCCGAGGGGCCCTGAGCCCCTTCCCAGGCTTTGCCAGCGCTGCGGTGCCCCGCTGTGTCCCGCTGGAGCTGTGTCCCTTGCTGAGCTTCGGGCCCCCTGGGATGTGTTTCCCCAGGACTTGTCCCTGTAGGATGACTAAATGGTACGGTCATGGGCTGAGCCCCTGTGTTGGGGAGGGGGTGGTACCTGCCCTCCACATGCCTGCTCCCCCTTTTCCCAGAAAATCTACTTTTTTCCCATTCTTTTATTGCCCCTCCTCATCGTTTTCTGACACCTTTCCAGTAGCTGGGGGGGTTTGAAAGGGAGCTGTGACAGGCTGGCTGTGCCTGCAGGAGAGAGAAAACAGGCTGGAGCTCAGCTCAGCTGCACAAGGTGCCTTCCACCTGCAGCAGAAAGAGCTTTTCTCCCACTGCTTGCACTGCAGTGCCATTATTTTACCGAGTTTGGGACAGTCTGTTAAAGTATCACCTTTCCTTTGGGACCTCAGCAGGTCAAACCAGCAGCAGCCAAGCTTTCCTCAGGCTGTGGGCTGGTGGCAGCACACCTTGCTTTAGTGCAAACTACTGATTTTTGATAAAAAACAAATGCCTGGGCTGACCCATATCACCTCGTTTATGTACCAGAGCTTCGTGTTTGAGGTGAGCTGGGAAGAGGATGGCCCAAGGGGTGTTTGCAAGGTGCAGTTGGCTCATCCTGAAATGCACTCTCCTGGGCACAGTGGGGCAAGGAATGGCACAAAAAGCTGCAAAGGTTTGCCTCCCATCCCTTTGTTTTTCCTGCTCTGGCTACATGATAGCTTTTCCCTGTGCCATGCCAAGGCAGCTGGTCTGCCTGGGCTTCGCTTGCCTGCTGCTTCAGGGCCCATCCATCCCACGGGAGAGGAGACAGCTCAGCTCTGCCTCAAGGAGCCCCGCAGGTGAAAGAGCTGGTTGGGGATGGAGAACTCCCCGCTGTGGAAGGAAGTCCATGGTGGAACATGGGATGAGCCACAAGCGAGATATGAACTGGTTTGGGACAGAGGAAAGCAGCGTGTGTGGGCACAGGGATGAGAAATCCAGATAGAGGTCAGTATTTTCCAAGTTTTCTGCTGGCGCAGGGGGACTTCTTGGAAGGGAGCAAGAGCAGTTCAAGGTATCTCAAAACCACGTTTCAGAGCAGCATCTCTGACTCCTGCGAGTGTTGTGTAGGGCTGGGGGTGAAAGCCCTCACTGTTCCCACTGCACGTGCACCCTTCGCAGCAACCTCTCCTCTTTCCAGCACAAGTCTGGGTGCAAACCTTCCTGGGAAAAAGAAACTGCTGGGTGGTATTGTGGGAAGAAGATGAGGCAGAGGATGCCTTGCAGAGGGAGGCAGGAAGAAAATAAAGGCTCAGGCACTCCCCGCATCCCCGCCCTGGTGACTTGCGAGTGGCCGCGCTGTGGTTGAGCTTTGGGCGCCCTGTGGGGAGCGGGTTTTGCCGAGAGAAGATGCAGGGGCTCGGTGCCAGCTGGACTGGGAGTCCTGGCCCTGCTGGTCACCACCAGGTCCCGCTTCCCAGCTGCCGACTGCTGGCTGGGGCTTTAGGGAAAGCACTGCAGTCTTGTTCAGGGACACCAGAGGGGACCCGTGCCTTGGTTTTCCCAGGGCAGATGGCAGACTCGGTCTGTGCCGGGACAGTGCAGCGCATCACAGCCAAGGGATGCTCCCACCCCTGCTCCGGGGCTCTCAAGGGCACTCTAGGCTGGTTGGGTTCACATTTCCTTTGGTAGTTTTTCCATGTGCTGCTGCTTGGGTGACACACCAGGATGCCATGGGCTGCATGCCCACCAGACACGGGAGCAGCTTCCCCTGCCCAGCTCAAATCATCCCAGCGAGGCTCCATCCCTGGTGGTATCGCCACTGGGACATGCATTGGAGTGCAGGGTAGGATTGATGGAGGCACCTCCTCCATCTCACAGACCCGTGGGATTTGTGGTGTGGTCCTCAGGCTCAGCTCCCACCTCAATCCAGCAGCTGAGCTGGCAGCCGAGGGCTCCCAAGCCCACTATCCCTGCTGTCCAGTGATGAGGGGAGGGTAGCTTATTTTGCTTTTGTATTTGGCAAGCTCCCCAGCTCAGGTGGAGGAGCAGGATGTCCAGCTTTGGCAGAGTGGGAGGACTAGTCTTAGCCTGGAATTCTCTGCCCTTCACCTCTACTCCTCTGCTTTTCTCGTGCAGGTGAAAGCCACCGATGCGGACGAAGGCATTAACGGGAGAGTGTGGTACAGGATTGTCAAGGGTAAGTCTAGGTGCCCCTTCATGCATCAGGGAGTTTGTCCCAGGCTCTGCCCAGCCTCGGGATATCACGCTTTCCATCCTTTTGCACCTTGCAGCCCACAAAACCGTTTCTCCCAGCCCTAAGCAAAATTCAGCTTCAGGGTTCATTGACAGGGAATGATTTGATGGATGACTAGATAGAATCCTAAAATCACAGAATGGTTTGGGTTGGAAGGGACTTTTAAAGCTCACCTCGTTCCAACCCCCTGCCATGGGCAGGGACACCTTCCACTATCCCAGGTTGCTCCAAGCCCTGTCCAACCTGGCCTTGGACATTTCCAGGGATGGGGCAGCCACAGCTCCTCTGGGCAGCCTGTGCCAGGCTCTTGCCACCGTTACAGGGAAGAATTTCTTTCCAATATCCCATCCAACCTTGCCCTCTTTCAGTTTGAAGCCATTCCCCCTTGTCCTGTCACTCCAGGCCCTCATCCCAAGTCTATCTCCAGCTCTCCTGGAGCCCCTTTAGGCACTGGAAAGGGCCCTAAGGTCTCCCCAGAGCCTTCCCTTCTCCAGGCTGAACCCCCCCAGCTCTCCCAGTCTGGATCCAGAGCAGAGTTGCTCCAGCTGTCAGAGCATCTTTGTGGCCTCTTCTAGACTCACTCCAACACATCCACATTTTTCTTACTTCATGAGATTCCATAGCTCCTCCTGGCCTGACCCAGGGCCAAACACTGATGTAGCTGAGTCTGATGTAGCTAGAGGTGATGGGGCTGAAGTTTTGCTGAATAATCTCCCTCCGAAGGAGCCCCCCCCAGGGAGGGCTCAGTATGTCACCAGAATGGATGCAGAGGCGGTGGGCAACATCCCTCTCGTTTTCTCCCCCCCACCAGGAAATGAGCACAACCACTTCCGCATCAATCCCAGCACAGGGCTGGTGATGCGAGGCGTGCGGCCCCTCGACAGGGAGCAGAACTCCTCCCACGTGCTGGAGGTGGAGGCCTACAACACGGAGCAGGGACCCATGAGGAGCTCTGTGCGGGTAAGGGCCTCACAGCCACCGCAGGCTGCACAGCAGAGAAGTTCATGCAAAATGTTTGGGATGCTTGGTCCTTTCCAGCGCTTGCAGCTGTACAGGAAATTAGAAAGATCTGGCATGGAGATGCTGATGGAAAGTCTTTGGGGGCTGCTCATGGGTAGAGAAGAGCTTGTTGGTGGGAGGGTTGGTTAATTTTTCTTTTTTCCTGTGACATTTTGGTGCCATTAGGCTGCTAAGTGGTGCAGCAGTCGCTCAGAGGGAGTCCTGCTCGCTCGGTGAGATGCGGCTCTGCTGCTGGGAAGAAAAGCTAAGCCTCAGCCTGTTGAAAACAGAGTGTCCTCCTGGACAGGCACTATTTAAATAATCCAGGACCCAGTGTTGACAGTCTTTAGCTGCGTCACACCAGCTTCCCATGCTTCCCACGCTTCCCACGCTTCCCAGAAACCCAGCCCTCCAGTTGCATCTATTTTCAGACCCAGTGGTGGGGTGGGCTCTGGCTGAGTGTGAAGTGCCCCCAGCACCAGCAGCAAGCAGAAAACCAGGAGAAGGAAATGTGTTCCCTGGGGAAACAGCAGCTCGACCCAGTGAACTTGGAGCAGAATTTCCCACCGAATCGCCAGCGTTTCTGTGTTGCGATGTCTCCAAGGTTTTGATCAGGGGATCTCAGAGGATGGAGTAGTTCATGCACCCAGTGTACCTCCCCCCAGCAGAGAAAGACTGACTCACTCCAACCACAGGGCTTGTTTAAGTCTGTGATGTTAAACCATTTGTGTTCACTCTCCATCACATGATTTGAAGAAATTATCACAGGATCATGGAATGGGTTGGGTTGGAAGGGATGTTAAAGCTCCCCTAGTTCCACCCCCCCTGCCATTGTCAGGGACACCTCCCACTAGCCCAGGTTCCTCCAAGCCCTGTCCAGCCTGGCTTTGAACACGCTGAAATGTTTCTCCATGAGCCCCATGAAGGGGATGTTTCCCAAGCTTGCCCGGCTCATGCGTGGTTTCTCTGGGGCTTCCCAGGTGATCGTGTACGTGGAAGACGTCAATGACGAGGTGCCGGTGTTCACCCAGCGCCAGTACAACCGCCTGGGGCTGCGGGAGACGGCGGGAATAGGGACATCGGTGGCAGTGGTCCGGGCCACCGACCGAGACACAGGTGGGAAGGGCGGGGCGAGAAACACCCAGTGTGAGGGAGAGTGGTGAGATCAGCCACTGCGCGGATCCTGGCTCGGCTGGGCTGAAATCCGATGGGGTGGGCTCTGCTGGGGGTGGGCATCGGTGGTGCCTGCCCCTTCAGGGTGCTTGGTCCGGCCAGCAGCACGGTTCCTGCTCCCTCCCCAGGGAACGGGGGTCTGGTGAACTACAAAATCGTGTCAGGCGCAGAAGGGAAGTTCGAGATCGACGAGAGCACGGGCCTCATCACGACCATAGAGTACCTGGACTATGAGACCAAAACCAGCTACCTGATGAATGTCTCTGCCACGGACCAAGCGCCCCCCAACAACCAGGGCTTCTGCAGCGTGTACGTCAGCCTGCTGAACGAGCTGGACGAGGCCGTGCAGTTCTCCAACAGCAGCTACGAGGCCGTGATCATGGAGAACATCCCCCTGGGCTCCGAGGTGCTCCGCGTCCAGGCTCGCTCCATCGACAACCTCAACCAGATCACGTACAAGTTCGACCCCAACACCAACCCCCAAGCGCTCTCCCTCTTCAAAATCAATGGGATCACTGTAAGTAGCCACAGCATGGTCCCTCCTGGCTTGTTTGTGCACTGTGAGCTTTGGTTTTGGTGGCCTACACAGCTGTTGCTCATGCTTGGCAGGGTGTGATCACAGTCAAAGGCCAGGTGGATCGAGAGAAAGGGGATTTCTACACCTTGACAGTGGTGGCTGATGACGGAGGACCAAAGATTGACTCCACAGTGGTGAGTAGCTTCTCCCAGCTTCCCTACCATCTGCTGTCAACCTTGGATCACCTCCCTCTCCCACCTCTGGCATGGGATGGCCTGTCCTAGTTGAGCTCTCTGCTCCAGATTACAGGGTCTGGAAACCCCGATCTGGGGGAAAACTTGCTAAAACAGTTTCGAGGGAGATAAATTTAGGGGCCTTGAAATACTTCACGGTGATTTGTGTTTAAGAGGGTTACATTTAGCAGTTTCACAGGCAGCTGGGCGGGGGTGATTTGCATTTCTCTGCCGGGTGCAGGGCCAGCCCATGGGTGCCGATGGCTCTGCTCTCCACACGGCGCCGTGCTCTTGTCTGAGCCTCTCCCAGGGTGAGGGGCAGATACACCAACCTTATCTAGAAAAAAACAAAGGGATGCCCCAACAGAGGAGCCTCCAAATCGCTGCAGAGGGGTACCCATGACCCCTGGCACTGCTGTGGTAGGATGCAGGGTTAACCCACGCTTCCTCATCCTGCACTAACTCCTTGTTGTTTGTGTTCTCTGTTTCTCCCTCTGCTTTCCTCCAACAGAAGGTAAGCGTGTCCGTCGTGCTGGGGACCAGAATCCATCCCAAGGTCCTGAGCTGTAGGGAGGGGCTGGGGTGGAGGTCTCCAGCCCTGTCCCACCAGCACCAGCCTCCCTGCCACCCGCAGAACGTGGGGCAGCCCCGTGAGCCGCCCTGCTGCTGGTGAGCAGAATCCTGGCTCCCTGATCTGGCACTTGGGACAGCAGCTGCCGGATCTGCCGCAGGCTGAATGAGCTCTCCCTGCTCCTGGCTCTCTGCTTTGAATTCAGCAGCAACAATAACTGAATCACCCCAGGGCGCACAACTCACTCCCCAGCTTCCTCCCGGGATGTTGTCGCATTCAGCCCGGCCGCACCTGGGAGCTTGAGGCACCCAGAAATAAATCCCCGGGAACAGAAAGGCTCTTCCTCTCTCATTTCTGTGTTGCCCTGCAGCACTTTGATTACAAACCCGATGAGAGCATTTCCTCTGCCTGATTGTGGCCAAGGTAGCCAGGTCCCCTTCGAGCATCTTGTGCTCATGTGCCTTTTTCCAGGAGGGAGCTCAGGTCTCCTCCACACCCAGCTTGCCCTGGTTGAGTTAAACACACTCAGCTCTGCCTTCTTAGTACCAGTTGAGCTTTAAAGCAACTCCTGCCCGACCCTGCTGCTGTGAGCATGGATGAAACCACTGCTAGTGAAAAGTTTAGCAGGAAAGGGTCACCCTCCAGCAGCCTGAGCTGCTCCATGCCCAGCTATTTGGAGGATAAAAACCAGAGGATGTTCCACAAAAAAATACCCTGCTTGAGAGCTACAGCCTTCCACTGTTTCTCCAGCCTCCAAGCATTACTCCTCCTCCTCCTCCTCCTTCTCCTTTGCAGGCAGGGATGTAACTTCGGCTCCTGGGCTCAAACGGCTGCATCATTCCCTCGGGGGATGGATGACACGCTGTTGGCACCTCGGAGGGGTGGGGTGTGTTGGTGGTGTGTCGGTGTGGCTGTCAGTGCTGGGTGGGCAGGGGTCTGGCTCCTGTCCATGCCCTGAGCCCCGTGCCCCCCCCACAGGTCACTATCACAGTCCTGGATGAGAATGACAACAGCCCCCAGTTCGACATCACCTCCGACTCGTCCGTCAGCGTGGCCGAGGACAGCGCCGTGGGCAAGAGGGTGGCCCTGGTCCTGGCCCGAGATCCAGATGCTGGCAGGAACGGGCAGGTAGGGAGGGATACTCTCAGACACGTGGTGTGATTCCTGGGGTTTTCCTGTGCAGGGCCAGGAGTTGGTCTCCATGATCCTTGTGGGTCCCTTCCAACTTCTGTGAGGCTGTGTGCAGTGTTTCACTGACACAGAAACACCCCTGCCAGCATCCTCTCAACCTCTTCCTTCTGCATCCCTGTGAGAGCAGACTGGTCATTAATGCCAGTGGTTTCAGGGGACTTGTGCAGTGAGTACCAGCAGTTCTCAGTCAAGGCATGCAGCAGGAGAGGAAGAACATTGTCCTTGGGCTGTCTGGGGCAAAGAGCTCTGTTGGAAGAGTGTCAAAAGGAGCCCTGCAATCTGAAAACCAGCTGTGGCCTCTCCTGCCGTGGGGGCCAGCAGCAAAGTCCTTGGCAGGCTGAGCAGGAAGCTCTCTGACATTTGTTATTTTCATTACCCTGCAGACGAGCATTAATGAGGTCCCATCATCCTTAATAACAAAAATTGCTGGCAGCATGGGAGCTGTGGATGTGATGGGGGTTGGCCCTGCTTGCTTTGGGGTGGCTGCAATAAGCCAGCACACCTGTGGATCCCACCGCATTGGACCATTTCAAAAGCTGAGACATTCTGAGGGGATACTGGATTTATTTCTGTAGGGTCTCCTTTCTCTCCGTCCTCCTCAGCATCACTGCCTGCCCTGGTTTTCTTTCCCTGTCATGTTTCCAGGTGACTTTCTCGCTGACATCAGGGAATATCGGCCGGGCTTTTGAGATCCGTACCACCAACAACACCTATGGAGAGGTGTTTGTGGCACGGCCGCTGGACCGGGAGCTGCTGGATCACTACACCTTACGGGTCAGCACCAAACCACCCCCCTCACCCCTTGGGCTTCTGGTTTGAGCACCGAGGCTGTTTCCTTGGAGCTGTGAGCTTCAAAATAGCATTTTTTTCCTGGAAAATCCACCCCAAACCGCAGATCCAAGCATCAGATGGCGGTGTTCCTCCCCGGAGGAAGGAGCACACCCTACGAGTGAACATCCTTGATGTCAATGACAACCCCCCTGTCATCGACAGCCCCTTCGGCTACAACGTGAGCGTGAGCGAGGTGAGCACCCAGCTCCTCTCCTTCCATCCTCCCAGGGTGAGGTCTGACCACAAGGCAAGTGGGGACAATGGAGTGTCCCTTGCAAACATCACCTTGGGTCATTTAAGCATTAGTGACCCCCTTGCAAACCTCATCTTTGGTCGTTTGATGGTTGGTGTCCCCTTGCAAACCTCACCTTGGGTCATTTAAGGATCGGTGACCCCTTGCCATCCTCACCTTAGGGGGTTGTAAGGGTTGGTGACCCCTTGAAAGCCCTCACTGGTGATGTACTCCTGGTTTTGGGCTAGGAAAAAGCTCTACAAGCAACTTAAGCCCATGAGGTTCCAGAGACCAGCCAGAAGGAGAAGTGGCCACACACCCATGGAAATGCCACCAAAGTGACACAAGAGACGGCATGGTGCAGAATAGGAATGGCTTTCAGGAAGCAGCTTAGCAAGGGCTGGATAATTAAGCAATAAAACACAATCAGGCATGAGAAAAGACAACTTATTTCCTGGCAGTTTAATTCCTGGGCTGAGGCAGGGGGGATTCTCAATTTGGTGATGAAAAATGAAATATGAGTAATAGCCAGTGCCACTTAGCTGTGAGGAACTGCTGCTCATGATTTATAGCTTAGCATTAAGGATATTGCCCTGTTAGGGTTTTCTTATCTATTTAATACATGTTCAGAGCAGGTTGAAGAACAGAATTTCTGTTTTGATTTCCCCCGTAATGGGACTATCCAAAAATAATTAGCCGAGCTCTGGGTCCATTACACGGCCTTCACCTTTGCACACACTCTGGGTTTTATGCTCTTCCAGGCTGTTCCAGACTAGATAAGACCTAATGTGCAGCTTTCTGCTGAGCTGCTGGGTGTTGGGGCAGCGAGTTTGGAGCCTCAAGCACCTCAGTGCCCTCTCTGTATTAGAATTACATTATTAATTAGGTATTTAGTATGCGATGAGGCTCATGGGATTTACGTCACGTATCTCTGCTGCCCGCCCCGCAGAACGTCGGCGGTGGCACGGCGGTGGCCCAGGTACGCGCCACCGACCGGGACATCGGCCTCAACAGTGTCCTCTCCTACTACATCACCCGTGGGAACGAGGACCTGACCTTCCGCATGGACCGTGTCACTGGCGAGATCGCCACCCGGCCCTCGCCGCCGGACCGCGAGCGCCAGAGCTTCTACAGCCTCGTGGTCACCGTGGAGGACGAGGGCAACCCCTCCCTGTCGGTGAGCCACCAAAATGGGCCTTTCAGGGGCAGCGTGGGGCTGGGCAGCGCTGTGGGAGTGAGCTTGGCATTGAGTGTGGAATGTGAAAGGGGAGAAAAGGCACAGGGTGTGATGTTTCGGTGGCTCGGAGTCCAAACCTGCTGTGCACAGATTTGGTTCAGAGGCTCCTTTGATGCCTGGTCCTGCAGGACCCTCCCTTGCAGTCATTCAGCAGGCCTTATCTCCCATCTCCAAATGCTAAAAATATGAACATCCCTGTGGGGGAGTGTGCTGGCTGCTGCTGCCTTGCTCACAGGCTCTCCTGGTGCTGGGTCTGGAAGGGCTCCGGATATGGCCCACCCATCTCAGCACTGGGAGTGGCTGGAGCAGCAGCCCAAGCACAGCTGCATTCACCATTGACACACATGTCTGCTGTGGTCCTTGTGAATGAGAAGAGCTCTGAGATTTTGACAAGGGCCTGGAGTGCCAGGACAAGGGGGAATGGCTTCAAGCTGAAAGGGGGTTGATACGAGACCCTGCCCATCATCCCGTGGTCTGGGGAAGTGACTGTCTTGCTTGGTTTGTTATTTGTGCCTCTGATGATCACTCTGGCATGGGAGAGTCAAAAGAGCAAATACCATGTGGGGCATTTTCCAGCTCTGAGTCCCTTCTAGCCCCATGTCTCTGTAGAGAGGTGAGTGAGCGCCCACGTGCACGAATGGTGAGACAGGCTGACACCTTGTGTGACATTCTGCCATCCTTCCTGTCCCCCACCTCCACCTGCTATCTCTCACCATCTCTCTGCTCTGCCAACAGAGCTCTGCCCACAAAGCCCTGCTCTACATTTTGATGAAACAGGTCACAGCCAGCAGTGCAAACTGTGGCTGTGATTCTCACTTCAGGCTTTGCACTCTCAGCTCCTCCCTCTTGATTAGTTCACACTCCAGCTTCTGCATCATCATCTTTTCCATTAGTTGTGTTATCACTGCGGCTTAAACCTAGGTAAGTCTCTTTGCCCAAAATGAGAGAAAGCAGCTTCATGTGACTGCAGCACAGTTTTGCTCTGTGCACTCCTCCTTGTCCCCATCACTGTGGGAGCATCGCTGCTCCTGGTGTGCTGAGGAATGCCGTGTGCTGAGCTGGCAAATCCCATTGCCATGGCAATGGCCTCTTCCCTTCCCGGTGCCAGCGAGGACAAGTGGCACAGCTTATCGCTTCACGCTGCCGAGGCGGCGTCCCAGCAGCCCTGCCTGTCCCCAGAGGCTCCACTGTGTGCCCACCATGCCAGCAGCAACAATCCAAATCCTAGCCACACAAAGTGCCCAGTGACCCAATTCCTGAGCGGAGAGAAGAGTTTCAGCCCTTTTCAGAGCTTGAGGACGCTCAGGTCTTGTGAAAGGCTGTCCGGCGTGTTGCTGGGTGCCTGCTGGCCTCACGCCTGGGTGGGGAAATGATGTCTGTCAGGGGCTTGCTGCCTGCCAGAAACTGTGCTTTCACAAGTAGGTCCAGGCTGATGCAACAATGCACAAAAGGGGAGGATTGTTCGTAATTTGTACATCCATCCATGGGCTTCAAGATTTGGCCTTCTCTGTGTGGGAGAGGCAGAGAAGACAGAGCTGAGATAGGAAGTCCTCACTTGGAAGTGGTGATCTGGGATACCCAGGACGGCAAGGGAGCAGGGAAGACTGGCCAAGAGGATTCTCTTGGGAGCTGGAAATGCGGGAACAAAAGGATAAAGTGCTGCTGATAAAGGGAAGATACTGTCATTAAAAAAGCATTGCAGGAGAAAAAATCTTCACAAGCTGGTGAGCTGCAACTGGGCCAAAGTGAGGTGCCAGCACCCCTTTACCAGGACTCCTGCTCCAGAATGTGTGGAAGCTTGGGAAGCCATTTCTTCTCTCTCCTAGAAGTCTTTAGTTTTCCTTCTGGAGGGAAAACTGATGCCACTCAGTGCCCCAACATGCCACACCAGAGCCTCTGGCAGAGAGCATGGCTGCTCAGCTTAGCTCTGCCTGCAGCACCGGGCATCCCGAAAAATGGGATTCCTGCTGCACAGAGTAAAACCTGCTTCCAACAAAGCTTCATTCTGTCATCAAACAGTTCATTCGTTAGGGAACAGAGGGACTTGGAGAGGGTTTCACAGCCGTTAAGACCTGCAGGCAAGCAAAACCCTGGCATGCCTTTCCAGCTGGAGCTGCTGGGACAGGGAGAAGGAAGTGCTGGAGGCACCGGGTGAGATTCCCCAGCAAAGCCGGGAAGGGGCTGAGCCATGGGTGGCAATAAAGCACGAGCCCTGTGCTCAGGAAGCTCCATCCATGGTACATGGGAGTGTGGGTGCTGGCTTCTTCTTCATCCCTGAGCCACCTTGAGGTTGCTCCTGCTCAAGCCAGCGCTGGATTAATCAAATCCTGCAGCAGCCCGGGGTGTCCCCAGCCCATTCCAGAAGCAAACGCTGTTTCTTCCAGCCATGTAGTGTGGAAATTTGTGTGCTGCCGGGGATGCTCTGCCTGGCCACACTGCCTGGTGCAGCTGTTGCTCAGGTCTGAAGCTGTTTTGCTGCAATTAATATTTATGTTTGTCTCGTGGCCATTTTTTTACCCACTCTACAACAAAAAGAGAAACAAGAGAAGAGAAAACCAAAACCAAACACACTCCGAGTAACAGTCTGCCACAAGGTTCGATATCATCACTGGGGCTGAGTCACACTGAAACCATAGTTTCTTTCTGATAAGCAATGCCAGGTGCTGTGTTCAGGTGCTGCAGGAGCACCCACGTCCCCCAGGGCATCCTGGACTCCTCTCACAGTGGCCCCAGCACTGGCTGCTCTGGCCATGCTGGCCCCAGGAGGGCCGGGGGAGCCATCCGTAGCATTTCCCACTGTGCCCCCACGCCTCCACCTCTCCACAGGGGCTCTTGGCCACCTCATGGGAACATCCTCCCACACCCTCCAAATGAACTTCCTAATTGACGGGCATTTAAAAAAAAAACAAAAACCAAAAGCCAATGAAAACCATAAACATCCTTTTTTCCTTTTAATCAGCACTGATAATGAAACAAACAGAAAGATAAATTGCCCTGATCCCAAGCCAAGGATAAAACTGCAGCAGAAATAAGGCTCCTCCCAACATGTGTCCTGCTGAAAAGGCAGCAGCATCACAAGTCCATGGCCATTTCAAAAGGCTGGTAAGGAAAGAGGGCTCTGGTGGCAGCAGGGAGCCTCTCCCCTTCCTGTTCTGCAGAGAAAAAGGTAGTACAAGGTTGCCTGGTGATCCTGTTTTGTTCCATGCTGAATAAAGTATTTTACCATCCACTCCCAGAGAGGATGTTCAGTCAAGGATCCAGAATCGTGTTGATGTTGCAGAGCTTAAACCCTGGCAATAAGTTAATCCTCAGGGAAATCTGCAGGTGCAGGACATCCTTCCATCCCCACATCCTCAATTTTCAGCTAGTCTGTAAAATGTGAGCAGTACAGAGCCATGCACTTCTGCATGGAAACAGGTAGTTAAAAATCAAAATCCGAGCAAGAGAGGTTCACTTCCAGTCCCAGGGCAGTGGCAGGATGGGAGACAAGGGCAGGGATCTTGCACACAGCTTCATTTCTTAAGGCTTTGCTGCTCCTGGCACTGCCACCCTCCTGGGGGTGTTATCTTGGTGAGCATGATGTGGTCTGCAGGATGTGGTTTCCTCTGGGGTCTTTAGGCTTTCAAAGAATTTGGTGAGTCGGGAACAGGATCTGGAAAAGGGCAGACCAGGAATATTAGTCCAGCTTACAGCTGAAGGGATATTATTTCAGTGGCCAAACTCTGCTTTTGCGTGGAAAACAGAGGGTTTAGGTCCTTCCCATCTTTTAAGCCATGGGACTTGATGTCCCACCCAACAAAATTTGCCACTGATATTTAACCCCTCACCTTCCCCTTTCCTTCCCACCTCTCCCGCAGTCTCCAGAGGGGCTCAGCATTGCCGGTCACTCACCCAGGGTCGGGAAGAAGCAGTCCCCGGGGCCGGGGGGGGAGAGGGGGGTGTTGGGCTCCGAGAGCAGATGCCGGCCGGACTCGGAGGGCAGCCTGCTGGCCACGTAGGAGAGCTGGGGCCGGGGCCGTGGCTCTGCGCTCACCGACGACACTGCCTCGAACACGGGGTTTTCGATGCCCTGGGCGCTGCTGTGGGACAGGAGAGGCATTTCCATTTTTATTTCGGGAGCCTTTCTTTATCGCCAGGGCTTTTGCTGAGCATTGGGAACAGCCAAGCAGGGCAGGGAGCAGGTTCAGGTGGGGGCACCTCAGCTGAGAGCAAGTGGGGAGCCCAGTGCCGGGGGGAAGGTTTAGCTAAAGTAGTTTCAGGCTCTTCCTGGGGTGTGAGGAGATGCAGGCCCTTGAGACAGGCAAAACGGAAGGAGGCACTTCCCACATGGAGAGAGGGAAGAGAAACAGCCATTTCCCAGAAAGGGAGAGGACTCAGGGCGTGGGTGACACCAGCACCCCTTTCGTTCTGCTGGGCTGAGGATATGTGTTGGCTTGAAGGGGAAAGAGGAAAGGGCAAGACCCTTGCAGGCAGAGAGGGTGTGTGAGGAGGTGGGGGGAGCTGGGAGCACGTGGGTTTCCTTACCTATCCATCCTGACAAGCTCGTGGGCACCTGCCAGAGACAAAATGTTTGGAGTGAGTGCTGGCAGCACAAGGCCCAGCATCAGGCCCAGACCCACTGCCAGTGCTGTGTTCTGGTGTCTTATCCACCTCCAATTCCTACTCCCCCTCTGCATTCCTCCCTCCCTCCCTCCCTCCCTCACTCACTCACTTCTTTAGCCCTCTGCTTTGCTCCCAAACCTCCTTCTCTGCATCCCTGCCCTCTCCCACCTTGTTTACTCCCCAGCCCAGCTTCCTGCCAGGTTGAGACCACAGGCTCCAAAGAAGGGGAAGAGACACTTCGGCAGGCATGGGGTGAAGTGAGGTACAGCTGCAGCACAGGGGCTGCAGTCTGGCCCCACTCGTGCCTGGATGCACCCACCACCCACCTGTGGCACCCTCCTGGGGCTCTGCAAACACCACCTGGCACTTGGCTGCCCCTGCGTTTGGCTGGGCAGCACCGTGTTAGGTATTCCCTCATCCCCTTTGCCACAGCAGATCCCACAGCCCGTGTTACTGGGCTCTGCTGGATGCCTGCCTGGCGATCACCCTGAGCTGAGATGCTCGAGTTTTGGCCCAAACTAAGCCAAAGAGAAGAGCTGTGTGGAAAAACCTGGTCCATGATACCTGAGAGGCAAACCCCGCTGGATTTTGACTGCGCTCTGGGGTGAAGTAGCATCCGGGTGATGCTTTGCAGATGGAAGTGGGAGCTGCAGCCCAGCCCCTGCTAAATGGGTGCCTGAAGGGGATGGCTGTCAAAAGCACAGTTCCCATTCTCGTGGCTGGCACTGTGCCCACTGCTGCTGCAAAAACCACTTCTCCAAAGGTTTCCTTGGAGCCCCACAGCCACCCACCGGGCTGAGAGAGGGAAACCACAGGGCCCCCGCTTGCCCCAGGGCTGATGAAATGGCTCTGCCAGTTAAGGTGGTGCCCCTTTCCGCTTAACTACTGAAATCTCTTGGAGCCAAGCACGGGCAGGAGCTGGCAGCTGGCTATGCCTCAGCACAGCCTGGTATTCCAGGGCTGGGGCAGCGGAGGGGAGACCTGGCTTGCTGCAGTCTTATGGCCACAGACATGTCCGGGGTCT
Organism: Melanocharis versteri; assembly: GCA_013397845.1. Classification (NCBI taxonomy): domain Eukaryota; kingdom Metazoa; phylum Chordata; class Aves; order Passeriformes; family Melanocharitidae; genus Melanocharis; species Melanocharis versteri. The sequence goes on along the minus strand of VZTG01009179.1, from coordinate 575,303 downwards.
TTTTCAAGAGGAGGGGGAGAAAAAGTGCAAATTATGCTTTTCAATCACTTAGAAGGCAGAGCTTCTATTTCAGATGTGCAGTGGAGGGAGGGATGAGTGAATGAGATGGTTCTCACAGTGGATGTGGAGTAAAAGGCCCAGCAGGGAGCATCTTCACAGTCTCAGTGCCCCCAGTATGCTGCTGGTGTCCCCTCCTATCCCGCACTCCTCACCAGCAGCCTGCAGGCATGCCTGGTCCTTCCCAGGACAGCTCTGCAGGAGGCTCCTGGCAGGGACCTGTCTTTGGGCCACCTTACACCATGCCCGTGGGACCTGCCAAAGCAGCTGATCCCAGCGGGGCGCATCCCATCCAGCCCTGCCAGGCTGGTGCAGCCCAGGAGATGAGATGGGTGTCCCGGTACGTACGTCTGCTGCTGACAGCTTGTCTCTGCTTGTAAATGAGGAGCAGGATGAGGGGCAGGCAGAGGATGCCCACGATGCAGGCGCCCGTGGCCAGCGCAGCAGCCGTGATATCTGCAACAGCAGAGGGCAGAGATGAACCTTCCCATTCACCTTCCCGTTCCTTGGCTTCCCCAAGCCAAAATCACAGGATTGGTTAGGATGGAAGAGACCTTAAGGATCATCAAGTCCAGCACAGGGCAACCCCATGTTGCCTCAGAGCTGATGCAATGTGGCCCTCACACACACGGGATTCACCCTGGGATGTGTTGCCAGCTGTGGAGATAAGCTCTGAGGCATCCTCTTAGAACCTCGACCACAGTCCTTCATTGCTGCAGGACATCCCAAGGTCTTCTCATCTTCTAGATATGAGGAGAGAAGCCCTGATAAAGGCTCACAGCAGCTTCGGAGCGCTGACTCTGACCCACTGCCAGCCTCAAAGTGCTCGGGCATCAAAGGGCTTGTTACCCATGGCATCTGCTAATTAATGTGCCCCTGAAGAATGTCACCCACAGAGGCTCCCAGAAAGAATGGCAGCCTGCAGGCACATCTATGGCCATCAAGGTCCCTGTGGGATGGCTCATGGTGAGGTTGAAGGCTGCTTAAATCAAGGGCAGGTTCAGCTCCTCTCCTGCGCATCCATCTGAGGAAGCAGCTTCTTGCCCCATGTGTCTGTGTTTTAGGAGGGGACATTTTTTCTCTTTTTTCCTGACAGGGCAGGGTGTCCCAGCACTTGAGACTGAGGGTTAGGGACAGAAAGCACAGCTCATGGGGACCAGGAGCTGTTTTGCTTGTCTGGGCATGCTGCAAAATAATTTTACCCAACTCTGCCCATTTAGCAGCCAGCAGAAGGGGTAGACAGAACGGCCCAGCAAGAAACCAGCTGCACAGTGAACTGTGGGAATCTCCATGTCTAGACACTGCTCTGGGGGAGGCCCACATTCTGAGCACTCAAGCAAGATTTGGGTTTCCCCTGCTCAAGGCAGAGGTGGCCCAGGCTCGAGGTGCAGCAAGAGGTTCCTGCAATTCTTTACCTTTCTGTCCCTTCCCATCTGCTCGTGGCAGCGGCCGCTAAATCCCTGACTGTGTTTTGGGAGGGGGCTCAGGTGCTTTAGAACAACAGGGTGAATGATCTCCATGGGCTTCAGGACAGTCATGTCCAGGTGATGGGCTAAAGAAGGCTCTCTTTAACCTGAGGATGTGCCTGTCATGCATATCCTGTTGGAACAGCATTGGAAACCACCCTGCCAACACTCAGCTGCGAGGTTGCATCTGGACACTGGTGTGTTTGCAGTGATCCCTAGGGAATGCATGGGCCAGGATGGCAAGCAGCACATTGGAAAGAGGGGCTTTTCCCTTTACCTTTGCCAGTGGCAGTATGGAATGTGCAGTTTTGAAGCCCTCCTTTGCCTGCAGAAGAGAATAGAAGAGCATGTTACACCTCAGGGGATTCACTGAGGTCCCATAGAACTCCCAACCTGCTGGCCGTCCTTGCCTTTTCTCCCTGGTATTGAGAACATCATCCCAGAGCACTCCAAAGCAGGAGTTTAATCCTGGGAAGCGTTCACTGAGATCCTTGCTGCAAGACCCCTTTTCCCCATGGCAGCAGGGCCCATCCCTGGCTGTGCAGCCCCTTTTTTATTGGTCTAAAAGAAAAACTATCTAATGCTGCAAATCGAAGCCAGGAGATGCCTTCCCCTCCCTCATGCTTCTCCCACTGGGCTGCTGTCCCAAGGTTATCTGTGAGCCCTCACTCAGGCTTGCACCACCAGCCAGCTCTTTTAAGTTGAGGCTTGTTTTCGTCTCTGCCAGAAAAAGGTTGAAGAAGATCAGTGAAACTATGTACCACGGATTTTATTGCATTCCAGCCTCTCGAGTTATTAAGTTTTTTCTTTTTTCTTTTTTTTTTTAATGTTTCATTGCTCTCTAGCTCTAATTCAAACCTTCAACATCTGCTGCTCTTTGACTTCTGGAACATGCTCTGCACTTCCAGCATCAGCACACGCTGCCTCCCCAGCCCCAGTCCTACAACCCCCACCACCCCTTCTCTGGCACTGTGCCCTGGCATGGATGCAGGGCTGGCAGGGGCTCCCCTTGCCCCCCTCACCTCGCTGGATCTGCAGCTCCACGAAGCCATGAGCCACCTGCATGGTGTGGGGCTTGCCGTGACCTTCACGCCTGACCTCCACGGCGTAACAGCAGTAATTCCCGCTGTCCTGCAGCGTCAGGTTCATCACCACGATGTGGAAGGCGCCGTGGTGGTCAGGGACAAACTCCACACCGTGGTGGCCGCTTTGCCGCCCGAGGGGGGATTTTTGGGAGCCGTTGCCCGTCAGCTCGTGGTGCCTGCCGAGGTCGTGGTGCAGCTCCTTCTCGGTGACGTTGCGGATGTGCCTCTTGTCGGAGCAGCTCTGGTCGCCCGTGCTGCTGAAGTACCAGGTTTTGTAGAGCAGGTCGTGGCGCTCGGCCAGGGGGCCGCTGATCCGGCAGGTCAGGGTGACGTTCTGGCCCTCGGGGCAGACGCAGAGCGAGTACGGGGTGGTGATCAGGAAAGCTGCTGCCCCTCCTGCCAGGGAGAAGGCACCGAGTCAGAGCCTGGGTTTACACTGAGTTTGTAGCAAAACTCCCCAAACAAGCACTGCAAACCCACCACTGATGCTGGCAAAGGATGGTGAGGCCCTGGCATAGGTTGCCCAGAAGAGCCGTGGCTGCCCCATCCCTGGAAGTGTCCAAGGCCTGGTTGGATGGGGCTCTGAACAACCTGGGATACTGGAAGGTGTTGAAACTGCGTGATCTTTAACTCCCTTCTAACCCAGATCATTCCAGGATTCTGTAGCGGGGCTGGGAGCACAACTTCACCCTAGAAACCACCTCTGGAGGAGAGACGTGCTTTAAATACAGCTAAGCATCAGCAGCAGGGAGGCAGAAGCTTCCCTGGGGCCAGCAGAGGTGTGGGGCAGGGAGGCAAAGCATGCAGAGGACGAGACGAGAAGCAAGGCAGCAGGGTTATGGCTTGTGAAGGAGGAAGCACAAGCACTGCTGAGCCAGCTGCAAAAAAATAAAAGGAGCAAAAACAAACAGAAAAATTCTTGGCGGAGCAGTGGCCCCCCCTTCTCCCCCAGCAAGGCGAGGAGCAGGTCCCGCCCTCCTTGTTTTTCAGCTCCCAGGGAGGAGAAGGGGGAACTGGCTGATGCTGATAGTGAGAAGCTGCTGGAAAATGAAAACAATTTTCAGAAAGAAATTCTGGAATGTGGGCAGGAGGCCTAGCAGAAGCGGGAGCAAGGGGCACTACGGCGTTGCTGGTCTTTTCCCCGTACATGGGTGGGAGATACTGGTGGGTAAGGGAATCTGTGCATGAGGGGAGGGAAAAGTGGAAAGACAGGAGAGGTTTTGGTGCTCTCGCCCTGCCACTCCTTCATGTTTGCAGAAGTGCAAACGTGACTTCGAAAGCTGGAGAAAAAGCAGATTCTGGGTTTATTTACTTTAAATTACTGTGGAAAAGACGTTTCTGGGGCTGGGGCTGGTTTGCAGCAGAGAAGATGTTATAAGGACGAGATGTCTTCTTTTATTTTTGTAACATCCTGTTGTGCCATTAGCTCCACCACCATTTCGCTTTGAGGTTTCTCGCTTGCTGTATCGAGACGGCGTCAATCACAGGCAAGGCGTGATGTGCCTGCCCGCAAGCCAGGCCAGAGGCTCCCCATTGCTGGGCCACCTCAGAGAGCATCCTCCTCCTGAGAGTAGAGTCAGTGTATCACCTCCCTGGCAAGGGGCTCTGCTGGAGAGAGTGAAACCAAAAATGGGCCTTCCACCCCTCATGACTATCTCTGACTCTTACGTGATGGTGCAAGAGCAGTTGTGAAGCCCCTGAGTCCCTGCTGGAGGGTGCTCTGCAGGGAGAGGGAGGCTTTGGGAAGGAGATCTGCCCCATTGCGCTCCCTGCTCCGGAGCCCATAGTGCCAAGGAGTCCCCAGAGCCAGGATGGCGTGACCTTTGCCTGACCACTCCGGCTAATTGCTTCCTGCTCCCCACAGCACGTGCAGCAGCACGTCCCCGGAGCTGCTCTGGGGCAGAGGTTTGCCTTCTGAGCTCAGCGCTGCCTTGTTCAGTCTCGTTTTCGAGCCCTGACTTCTCCTTATCCTTGGGTGCTGCCGGATGCACGACCGGGCTGGATGGGTTCTGGCTGGCGGCAGAGCGGGTGCCCCACCTCCTTGCCAAAGCACTGAGCACAAAAGGCACCTCAGATGTGTTTCTCGATACCTGCTGCAAGGGGAAGTGCCCCATTCACATCGGAGGTCTCCTGGGAGCCAGAGGAAGGGAAGCCAGGGCTCTATTAGAGGAAGCCACACTTCCAACACCTTCCAAAAGTATCTGCAGGAGTCTTTTGTTTTCCACACACCCCCCTCAAATGAAGCAGGGCCGTCCCACTCATCCCTGCACAGTTTGCAGAGCTCTGCCTTGCTAAACCATCCAGCCTCCACCTCCGGAGCTTGATGGAAACCGTCTGGATGGAAAGTCAGCACAGCCCACGCTTTCGGGGAGGGGCAGAGGTTACCATGTGTGCAACCTTCGGCATTACAGGCTTCCCTTCCTTCTCCGGAGCAGGGAAAGGCTCTCAAAAGCCATCGAGTGGAGGAGAAGGCAGCTGGCAAGGCACGGTACAGCCCAGAGCAGTGCCAGGGCAGTTGGTGTACCCTCCCCAGGATGTACCGAGGCTTCTAACACGTGCTGGATGCCAGATGGAGCCCAGAGGAAAAATCTTCTGGTGGTGTCTTTGTACTAAAGCCCACGGATCTTAATCTCCTGGGCTTCTTCCATGCCCAGAGCTCAGGCTTGGCTCCACCCACATCCCAGTCAAACCATTCCCTTTGAAGTCAGAGCTGCTGGCAAATGCCAAAATAAAGCCAGATGCCCATCTCTGCGCATCCCCAACTAGTTGGACCAGTTGAGGGCTGAGCTGAGAGTTCTTGTCGCCATCTGGTAAAGACAGAGGAGGTCTCAAGCAGGTGCCAAAAGTGCCCGTTTTTCTTTTTGGCACCTCAGTAACTTCACCTCCAACCAGTGGTGTTGCATCAGTGCAGTGCAGAGCCCAGTGCAGTGTTGGTACACCCCAGTGCTGGCACCACTGGCTCCCTTAACACCTGGGAACTCTGCTTTCAGACAAAACAGAAGCACAAAAAAGTGCAGAAACCCATGCTGCTTCGCTGACCAGCAGCTTAAATAAATCAGGATTGCACACCGAATTCTGGGTCAGTGATCAAAAGCCTCTCCTGGCTGCTTCTCCAAAGTTTTGTCCCTGGCAAGCAGGTGTTTGATCTGCACTCCTGTGCCTGACAGAAGCGATTTCCACATCAGGCTGCCTCTTCCAACTCCGAGGAAATCTGCAGGGAGCAGGGGATGGAGCCTTTGGAGGGGCTCACCTGCTGCAGAGGAGGGGCTGCTGGAGAGAGGTGGAGCAACAAGCTCTGCCTTCTTGCTCTCCTGGTTCTTGTAACAGGCTCACATCAAAGTGCCCCAAGCCCCGTCGTCACTGTGCTGTCATTATGCTTCAGAGTTATCAGCCAGGTGAGATGTGCAGGGGCATCCATAGCTCTGCAGAAGGACCCCGAGCGCGAAAGAAAGAGGAGAGAAAAAACTTGCTGAAGATGCCTGAGACGTGTTAACGGCCCTCATCTCCCGCACCGCAGGGGCCAAATGGCTTTCCAGCAGTGGGGGTACCCATCATCCAGGCAGTGGAGGGAGCAGCCTGGAGCCACTGCTCCCACCAGAGGATCCTGCCTGGCTCCACTTCCAGCACAGCCCTGGCTCAGGAACAGCACTTGGGATGCGATTTTGGAAAGCCCAGCTCAGCTGCCATTCTTTGGGTGAAGAGGAGCCACTTCCCCACCCACCTTGCTGCCAGCATCCCCAAGCTGGATGTCTCCAAGGGCTACTTCTCCATGAATCCCTGCTAAAATTAGCCAGGGGTTTGGAAAGTTTTGGCAGGCGTGGAGTTGTGCAAAGCTCGGTTCCTCTGGCACCAGTCTCACGATGAACATCAGCATCCAAGCTTCTTGCATTGCAGAAGGCCTGAAGTTCAGTCCCGGCACCCCAGATGCATAAATGAAATAATTCAAATCCCTGTGGAGATGCTGGGAATTGCTCCCTGATGCCGAGACTCGGATGAGAAGCAAAACGTGGTTCTATCCACACCAGCCTTGCTGTCCCAGAGGAGAGGAGAAGGGACCTCCAGTCCCATCGCAGTGAGGCGTCTTTGGGCATCTTTTCTTCCTGGAGATGCGCTGGCAGAAATCACGGAGGCAGTCACTTTGTCCCGGGAGAGAGGGTGAAGCCAAGCCCGATGCTCATCCTCCGCCTGCGCAGAGCAGGGAGGGATCATGGACCTTCCCAGCTTCCTTCTCTGAGTCGTCGTCCAGAGTCGAACCGCGATTTTAATGCCACCGCCCCTGTTCCACTGCCTGGCCCCGGACCCCCGAACGGAAACGCTGCCTGCCAGGGCTGCTGCGGAGTCAGGCATGAAGCAGCCCCCTCCCAAAGCATCCCCCCGATAAGCAGCCAGCGAGTTTCCAGCCCTGGGAAGCGCTCACTCCGGGGAAGGGGAGCTCGGCAGCCACTCACGGTGGCCTTGGCCACGGCTGGTTGCCCACCCGGCGTAGCTGCCCGGCACATCTCAGCGAAGCACAGCATCCTTAGAGAGGGCATCCCAGCCCCGCTCGCACAAATCCCCTCTCTCCGCTCCCCCAGGGCTGTTGGAAGGGTCTTCTCACCGTGGCACAGCCGGGGACCCCCACAGTGCCAAGGAAAAGTGCCGTGCGGGAACGGAGCAGCTTTTCCAGCCGGGGGGCTCCAGCGGGAGGCTGGCGGGGACAGGGGGCTGCTTTCCTTCCACGCATGTTAGATCAAAGCAGAGGAAGAAAGAAAAAAACAAGTCTCAGAGTTTTAGAACAGCCGTTCCCCTGTGGCCCCTTTGCCCCAGCACAACCAGCACCGTGTGAAACACTGGCTTGGTCCCCCACACACCAAAATCACCGGGGAAGAGAGAAAAAAACCGCCCCAAACACCCCAAATTCCTCGTGCCGAGGCACAGCCCCGGGCAGGCGAGCACGGTGCCCCGGTGAGGAGAGTTTCTCCGGGCAGGGAGGAGAGGAAAGCGAGCCGCAGCTTACCGTGGGATGCGAGCAGGCAGAGCGCAGCCAGGAGCAGCCCGGTTCGGGGGGACGCTGTCCCCATGGCGGCGGGGTGGCCGGGGAGAGGTGGCCTCTGCGGAGCCACCGCACGCTCTGAGCAGCCCCGCAGCGACAGCCGGACTCGCGCACACAGGAAATTTCATTGCGATTCGCGCAGCGCTGGAGAGAACGGCGAGCACCCCCCGGAGGTGAGAGGCTGCAGGGAGCCTCTGGGTGGGGATCACTTCGGACCCCACCTCTTCGGGCAGTGGGTGCCTCTGCTGGGTTTCTGCCCTTACAGCCTCACCTAGAGCCAGCTGGCCTCCCTGCGTGCATTTTTGGGGTGCTGAGGATGCTCGCCGTGCCGAGGGATTTGCGGGTGCTGGTCTCCGTCCCTTTCCCAGCAGGAGCTGATTTCTTGGGTCGGCTTGTAATGCCTTTGCTGGCAGTTACTGTTTTTCCCTTTTTTGTGAGGATGAAGGAGGCAGAACCTCTCCTGGGATGAACGGACAGCAGGTACAGGGAAGGGTAACTCAGAGCAATGCTGACTTGGAAAAGGGAACGAGGCTTTGCCCAAAAAAATGGGAGCAAAGCATCCTCCTCACACAGCCCATATACACTCTGCCCTGAAAGAGCAAAGCAGCCCCGTGGTCTGACACATAATTCCTCCTGGAGCTTCTCTTCAAATTCCAAAGGCATCAACAAAATCTCTGGCTGCAGCTGAGAGCTGCCTCATTTCCAGTCAGCGTTCCCTGGAAAGTGGAGCCCGGAGACACGTGGAGTTTTGCAAACCGCAGGAAATTTTGCTGCTTCCCTGCTCTGAATCCAGAGCGTGCAGGGAAATAGAAAAGTACCTAATTACCGTGTGGCATTGTGGTTTTTACAGCAAACATGTCTGTGATGCTCCTGCCAAAAATGTAACCCTTGGCTGGCTGGAAGAAATTTGTTGCTGGGGGAAGGTGTAGGCATGAAGTCCAGAGACCCCAAGAAAATGGTTTATTGTCCCAAGCCCCCACCTCTGTGCTGAGCCCTTAAGCAGAGTGGCATGCCATTGTCACCTCCCCGTTCCCAGGTGGGGTGACACCCCCAGAAGACAGTCAGGACATCCAGGTGCCTGTGCAGGGCCAGGGACAGCTGGAAGAGGCTCAGATCCGGCTGAGCATGACCGGCAGTGACATTGTGGTCAGCAGGGAGGTGGTGGGACCATGGGAAGTTAGCCCAGTTGTCCAAGGTGCTCGGTTTTGTTCCTCCCCTGAGCCATTGCAGCATCGTTTCTGGGTATTTTCCGTCCACATTCCCACACTTGTTAGTAACAATCAAGGTGTCCCCAATGGCAAGGCAAGGACTCAACACATGCCTCCTCCAAAGGCAGGGAGGCACAGTGGGGTTCAGCCTCTGGTTTTCCCTGTGCCACGGGCTGCTCCCTGGTGTTGCCAGCAATGGCAGACCGTGACATGTGGAGGGATCCCATAGAGACACGCGTTGCTTGGGAACGAGGGTGTGATTTAATCTCAGTACATTTATCTCTGTACCCAACCATTACCTGGAAGTGCATCTGCAGCCACGGCTCATTTCATTTGGAGCCCTGCACTGTTTGTGTCTCTTGGCAGTGTTGAGCCCATGTTGGCCACTGACCTTGACAGATCCAGCCTTTCCCAGCCAGCTCCAGGGATTGCCCAGCAAATGCCTCCACAGTGCTTAACGTGATGTCCCGTGTCCCCCAGGCCACCACCACAGTGTATGTCACCATCCTGGATGAGAACGACAACGCTCCCGCCTTCCGGCAGCAGCTGTACGAGGTGACCCTTGACGAAGGTCCCTCCACACTCAACGCCACCCTGGTCACCGTGCAGGCCCTGGATCAGGATGAGGGACCCAACGGCACGGTGGCCTATGCCATCACTGAAGGCAACATCTTGGGTACCTTCCACATTGACAACACCACGGTCAGTACAGATGCCAGCCCCATTCCAGGTGTGTCCCTCTCCTGCTCCCTTCACTCCCAGCTGCTCTCCCCTGTCCTTGCAGGGGGAGATCCGCACGGTGAAGGAGCTGGACTACGAGATCAGCCACGGGCGCTACACCTTGATCATCACTGCCACCGACCAGTGCCCCATCGTCTCGCGCCGGCTGACGTCGACCGCCACAGTAAGGAGCTGATGGGGGGGGGTTGCGACACTGTGGCCTCTTTGGGGTTGAGGAGTTCCCACTTTGTGAGCAGTTTCATATCTCCTTCCCAGTGGCCACCAGTTGCTTTTCCCAGCTGTGGCCGGTTTGCCCAGTTGCTGTCACCTTGCTCTCTCAAGGGGGTTTCAAAACAAGGTCATGCACAAGGGACACTTACAGGTTAATTAGCCCGGTTGTCTGGCAAAGACACAGAGAAATTCCTGGAACTCCTTTTAAGTTGCATTATGTTTTCTTGAGGTGTCCTCCTGGTCCTTCTTGCTTGAAGGGACAGCAGATAGCAAAGCATTGCTATAGCATTAATTTCAGCTTCATCTTTATCTTCTCTGGTAATTTATGTGTTTTTAAAATTCTCTTTTCCCTCCTTGTAAGATGGTTATTTAAAGCCTTTAGTCATTTTTATGTTACTTTCCTCTGTAGCTCTTTCTATTTTCCCTGGGCCATGGTGACCTGAACTCAGTGCACAGCTCAAAGACTGGGGAGGGCAGGCGAGCAGCTCCAAAGCAAATATTTTGCAGGAATTGAGTACACTGATTATTATTTATGACCAAAAGCAAAATTTGAAAAAATGTGCAGCATACACAGATTGATTTCGTGGTCTGCAGGTGGCAAGGATGGGTTAAATCTTTTGTCTTAATTGCCATGGACCATTGTATTTCACCCTGATATCGAGCCACAGGTTTTGTAATCCCCCAAAAGGAGATGAGTTCTTGTGCGTGAAGGGAAAAAAAGAGAAAAACTGAAGGGGAGACACCAACATGGGAGATTTCTATGGATAAAATCTGCCCCCACAGCCTGGCAGTGGGACTCCATGCTTGGGCAGAGGGGAAGCCTTCGGATTTGGGCATCTGATACTGCTGGAGGTGACTTCCTGGCCCAGGACAGACGCAGGGTTTAACTGCAGGCAGCGACAGCAGCAGCTGCCACGTGCTGCAGGCGAAGGCAGAGCTTTCTCTGTGCTTGGCTCAAGCAGAGACATGAACTTGGAAACCCCTTCAGCAGCAAGCACCGAAGCCAGAAAAGATAGGAAACACCCTCCCTCCACTGCCCAAGGAGTTTGTGCCAGCAACCTATGAAAACACAGCTTTTAGGAGGAGGTTTAGGGATTATTTGAGATCCCCAGTGATGGGAAGTCCGTCACCCTGATAAGGCGTGCCAGTGTTTGTTTTCTCCACTGCTAGGAAACGGAGCAGAAACTTGGATATATGCTCTGTAAAGATTATATTTAACCAGCAACAAATGCCCATCTGGTGGATTTCACTATTCTTTAACCCAGGAGGTCAGAAAACTCCTCATTTCCAGTGTCTTTCTCATAACCACCTGTACCACCGTTGGTGGTGGTGGTTTTGTTGGAACAAGGATGCGACCTGCCAATTTTTTAAAGTTTGCTCAGCATTAGGAATTAAGTATTTGTGGGAGGAAAAGGAGTGAGCGAGCGTGCAGCTGGCTGCAGAGATTGGCTGTCTCCAAACTCGTGTCTGTGGTTTTGTCTGTCCTGCTTGGACATGGACGTGGAGGACATTGGGCTTTTGCGTTGAGTTCCACACCGTGGTGTGTGGCCCAGAGGTTTGGCAGCGTGCAGCTGGAGTTCTGTGGTGTGGCTGTAGGATGGGCACGATCAGGAATAACCGAGTTTGAATCTGTGAGCTGTGAGCTGGTTGTCCGGTGAACCCAGAAAAGCCAGAAATACAGGAGCTATTTTGCCATGTCACCCATCCATGGCTTCCCCTGCTCATGGCCAGCGGGATGGTCTTCCCCTTCCATCCCTCTCCTCTCACAACCCTCATGCCTCTCACCCTGTCTGCAGGTGCTGGTGAACCTCAATGACATCAACGACAACTGCCCCACCTTCCCACGGCCCTACGAGGGTCCCTTCGATGTCACCGAGGGGCAGCCCGGCCCTCGTGTCTGGACTTTCCTGGCCCATGACGGGGACTCCGGACCCAGTGGACAAGTGGAATACAGCATCATCGCTGGGGACCCCCTCGGTGAGTGGGGACATGGGGCGTTGCCTCTCCCGCTGGCTGCCCCATGGAAGAGCCTGGCTTGCAGGAGCACGGGGCGGAAGCGTTTCAGAAACGCTTCCCTCCCAGCTCAGCCTGTCGACACCAGGAAATCCTGTTTTGAGCAACAGGAAGCTTAACCTGTTCGTGCCTGGGCAGGGGGTGGCTGGGGCTTGTGGAGGCAAGGGGGAAATCTGCTAAACAATAAAGGCAAAAAAGAAATCAAAAAGGCAAAAAAACAAAGGGCTGAAAGAGAAACTGAGCCCTGTCCATGAGTCCCTGTGGGGTTTGCAGGGTGTCTGGGGACCGAGTTGCTCACCAGCACTCACAGCTCCACCAGCACCCTGGTGCAGGTGGCAGAGGAGCGGGGGACATCCCTAACCATGGGGATATCTGACTGTCCCTCTGTGAAGGGAGTGGTGACTTCAGTCCAGGGAATCTGGAAGGCAGAGCTGAGTCCCATCTCTCAGCTTTTCCACAACAAGCAAGACAAGGCACTTCGGCTCGTGGGGGGTCTGTGCTATGTAGCCCACCCCGCTCTGGCCATCCCAGGGCATGGAGGGGCCGTTGGCATCTTCAGAAAGGCCCAGAAAATGGGGACAGGCACCTCTTATTTGGCCATTCACCCCATCCCCTGCTCCTGCTGCTGCCCGGGGCTGCATCCAGCACAGTCCCCAGCTGTCACAATCCTCCTGTATCTGCAGTAATGGGACGTGGGTTTGTCCCCAGACCTGCCGTGGTGCCCCAGCTCCCAAACAAGCCGCTCCCTTGGGGGGCCAAAGCATGGTGAGAGCCAGGGCCCTGCTGTCTCCGGCAGGGGAATTTGTCATCTCCCCGGTGGAAGGAGAGCTGCGGGTGCGGAAGGATGCCGAGCTGGACCGCGAGAACATCCCCTTCTATAACCTCACCATCGCCGCCCGGGACCGGGGGGTGCCTCCTCTCAGCTCCACTGTGAGTCCCCCAGGCTGGCACAGGGGGCTGTGGGCTGCCGTCCCCCATGCCCAGTTCCTTCCCTCTGGTCTCTGGCTCCATTCTCCTCCCCTCCACCTCCTTCCCCTTGTCCCTAGGCCTTTCCATTCTGGGCTGAGCTGGGGAAGCCCACCTCTTGCCTGGGGAGGGGTGGAAATAAGTGCTTCATGCCTGCCCTGCTTGTTGCCCTGGCAGATCCTGGTGGGTGTCCGTGTGCTGGACATCAACGACAATGACCCCGTGCTCCTGAACCTCCCGATGAACCTCACCCTCAGCGAGAACGCTGCCGTCTCCAGCTTCGTCACCCGCGTCCTCGCCCAGGATGCGGACCAGGGCCCCAACGCCCTCCTGACCTTTGACATAACAGCAGGGAACACGGAGAATGCCTTCTACATCAACAGCACCGTACGGTCCAGGGGGTTGGGAGGCTGGGACAAGGAGGGTGGGAACCCAGGCGTGCTGTCTGGCATCCTTGTCCTGGCAGGAGGTGCCCTGGGGGAAGCATGCCTCACACCCCGTGTGGTGCTTTCTCCCTTGTTTTTCCCGGTAGAGTGGCGTCGTGTACGTGAACCGCCCGCTGGACAGGGAGCGGGTGGCCGAGTACAGGCTGACCATCACGGTGAAGGACAACCCCGAGAACATACGCAATGCCAGGCGGGTAATTACAGACACTGCCGGGACCTCCAGCGGTGCAGAGGGAGGGCGGGTGGGATAAGGGGTTCCTGCCGTGGCCCAAAACAAGCGGTGCCTTTACCCACGGTGTTTCCAGTAGCAGCCCCATCCCCAGAAAGCATCTGGCGATCACAAGGAGGGGGCTGCAGCCCCATCCCCGGCAGAGAACAGGACCGGTAGGATCTAGGGCAATTCCAGAGTCATTTGTTGACTCCATGCAACAGCAGTAGATGTCATGGAAGGTGGGACAATGTTGTACTGGAGACAGTACAGCACCAATGTTAGAGGACAACCACAATGATAGAGGAGCATCTTTTGGCTGACTGCCCCAGGGGGAGGGTCCCTGCACACCTTGGAGGGTGGTCCAGGGAATACAGCTTTGACTAGAGGTGGGAGAGGGGGAAGGTGAGCTCAAGGAAAGGACATTATGGTCATCGCCCTCTTGTCCCAATTTTCCTTTAGGATTTTGACCTGCTGGTCATTTCCATAGCAGATGAGAATGACAACCGCCCCCTCTTCACCCAGAGCTCCTACCAAGCTGAGGTGATGGAGAACTCGCCTCCTGGTAGGTCTCTCTTCACTGCCTTATGTGGCTCCTGGAGACTCCCTTCAGGGCTGGATGAGAGGAGGTGTCTCCTGGCTGTGGTGGAGGAGACAGGATGTTGAGCAGGGCAGGGATTCAGCTTAGTGGGAAAGGGATGCTGAGTCTGAGGAGCTTGTGTCTTGATCAGTCTTGAGGAGGCCGTAGCTTTGGTCCTTGCTGCTTGTGGAAACCCTTCCTGGCACAGGTCAGAAATCGGCCCCATTTGGGAATTGCTCAGCTGCAATAGATGCCCATGGGCTGAGCGGAGCCCTGGGGGCAGGCTTGAGGGCACCCACCTGCCCAGTATCCCTGAAGAGAATGGTCTGCCGTCTCTCCATCACCTGGAACTGCCTTGCTCCAGGGGTTAGAGGTTTTTAAAAGAGTCCAGCCTGTCCAGGAAATGTCTACCTGGACATAGAAACACTATTCTTTTTATTTTGTTTTGCCTTCCTGCCATTTAAATTGCTCCCTGCTCCAAGATCTCAGGTATCCTGTCCCTCCATTGAGCAACATCTCAAGCAAAGGGTTTGGGTGCCTCCAGGTGACACCCTTGGTGGCAGGGTGCCGGTGCCACCCACCTGATGGATGTGTCTGTCTGTTTGCTTTTAGCTGGATGTCCCACCACCTCTCCTGGGCCTCACGAGTCGCTCTGCAAGGCTGCAGCAGCCACCCCCCAGTGCCTCGTACCCCGCAAGGCCCCGCTCTGTCACCTCCTCCATCCATTCATTGCTGTCCCTCATGTGTCACTGGGGTGGGAGGGGGACAGGGGGGCCCTGAGGGGGGCTGCCACCCTCCCTAATGCTTTTGTCATCTCATCCAGGGACTCCAGTCACAATGCTCAATGGACCCATCCTAGCCCTGGATGCTGACCAGGGCAGCAATGCCGTGGTGACCTACCAGCTCCTGAAGGCGTCCCTGGACCTCTTTGTTATCAACAACAAGACAGGTGGGGTGGCTCAGCTGGTCTGTCCCTAGCCCAGGGCCACCAGGTCCCCATGTGGTCTGCCACCAGGCTTTTCTCCTTCTCCAGGTGTGATTTCGGTGAAGCCCGGTGGTGTGATAGACCGAGAGGCTTTGCTGGACCCTCACCTGGAGTTCACGCTGGTGGCTCGAGATGTGGGGGGGCTGAACAGCACTGCCAGCCTGGCAGTGACCATCCTGGATGACAATGACAACCGCCCTGTCTTTCAGCCGGCATCCATCACGGCGCGGCTGTTGGAGAACAGCCCTCCAGGTCAGGACAGGGTGTGAGGGTGGGAAATGGGGTCGCCTGGGTGTCTCTTTGGGACTGTGAAGATCCAGCTCCCAATGACACAGTTGACAAGGATGGGGTTGAAGGGAAAATTGAGACTGCCCATATTGCTTGATGGTATTTGCCTTGGGACTAAGGGCTTGTTACTGCTGCCCTCCAACCCTTGCTTGAGAGGGCTGTGTCCCACCTTTCCAGGCTTCTCCGTCCTCCAGGTGACAGCCACGGATGCTGACAGCGGCCTCAACCAACAGCTGGATTACCGCATTGAGGGTGGTGGCCAGGACAGGTTCCTGATTGATGCCACCACAGGGGTGATCCGTGTGGCCAACATCACCATCGACCGGGAGGAGCGCGATGCCTACCGGCTGACGGTGGTGGCCGTGGACCAGGGCACCCCGGCGCTCTCGGGCACCGCCACCGTCAGCATCATCATCGACGACATCAACGACTGCCGGCCCGAGTTCATCAACCCCATCCAGACTGTCAGCATCCCCGAGTCAGCTCCCCCTGGCACCGTGGTGGCCGAGGTGACCGCCATCGACAGGGACCTCCACCCTCGCCTGGAGTACTACTTGCTGGGGATCGTGGCCCGTGATGACACGGACGCGCTGGTGCCCGAACAGCAAGGAGCGTTCACGGTGGATTTTAGGACAGGTAGGAGAGCGGGAAGGGTGGCGCGGGCAGTGTGGACCCCTCTCCTCGTTTCTGCTTCTACTTCTTCTTCTCTGCCTGGAGGTAGGTGTCCGAGGTACAGGGAGGTCATGCTCCTCTCCTGCCTCCCCTCCGTCCTCCTCCAGCTGCCCTGTCTCACCCTGCCCTGTCTTCTCTTCCCTGTCTGACTGACTTAACTTTGCTTTCTTTTCCGGCCCTCAGCCTGCCCGGTTTGTCTCTGTGTCTGTGCTCGTTTCTCTCTCCGTGCCACCCGTCACCTCCCTCCATCTCACCCATCTCCATTGGCAGAGATGGCCTCTCTTGCGGGCCGGGGGCTGCTCAGCCTTGGCAGACTGGACCCAAGCACCCTCACTGGGGGAGCAAGGGGGCCCTCCGGGGTAGGTGGTGGGCTCCTTTGGGGAAGGAGGGCCAGGAGCTCCCCGCATCTCTTTCGGAAGCACAAAGCTGATCCAGGAAAGAAAAATGCCCTTGTTGGAAAAGATACAGGACAAGGTTGTTAAAGGTGCTGAGCTCAGGTGTGTGGGATTGTTCAGGGGAGCAGCAACAGCTGCTCCCAAACCCCTCTCGGATGTACAACTGGAACCCTTACCCAACTGAGGCCGTGTGGAACAGGCGGGAAGGCAGAAGATGGAGAGAGGGAGAGCAGTTGTCTCTTCCTGTAGCTCTCAAGCGTTTTCCTCATTCAGCCTTTGGAGAGGCAGGAGAACAAGCGCAGCGCAGGGTACACACCGCCCTGCGGAGGGTCCTTTGGGGGGGACACAGGCGCAGCCTCTGACACCCATCTTTTTGGGGTTCCCAGGAGCTGTGAAGATCAAAACTCCCCTCAACCGTGAACTAGTGGCCACCTACGAGGTCACCATCTCTGTCCACGACAACGCCAGCGAAGTCATCGACCGCTCAGTCAGCGTGCCCAACGGTGAGGGTGGGCTCTGCCCAGGCAATGTGGGGACAGGGACTGGCACAGCCCTTCCCAGGTACCAGTGCAGCTTCTGGGTAATCAGCAGCTCTCCCACCTTCCTCTCCATCCTGACCAGCAGCATTTCCAGTGGGACCAGTCCTGGACCATCTCCCATCAGGTTCAGTTTCTCCCCTGAGGACTCCTTTAGAGAATGTCCAGGGCTGCAGTGGGTATGGAAAGGACTGTGTGCCCATAACTTTACCATGGGAGACACTCATTTCTTCACTACCATTCCTATCACACCTTGCTCCCCCACTATGGGTAAATTCAGGCTCATATGTGAGAAGACAAACAAAGATCAGGAGTAGGTGTCCCACAGCAGCATAGGGACACCCATAGCATGCTCAGGGCACAGTGGCTTTAGGGAATATTGCAATTTTTCTTGATGAACCAGCACCAGCTGGCTCTCCAGTAGTTTCACACTTGTGGCTTTACAACCCTCATTCCTCCCAACCTTCCTTCCCTTCTCTTTCTCACTTGTTCTCCTTCTCTTCTCTCCCCCCGTCGCCTCCACCATGGCCACAGCCAAGTTGACAGTCAACGTCTTGGACGTCAATGACAACACACCCCGCTTCCGTCCCTTCGGGGTCACCCATTTCACTGAGAGGATCCTGGAGGGGGCCACGCAGGGCACCACACTCATCTCCATCTCAGCAGTGGACCCGGACAAAGGTGCCAATGGGCAGATCACCTATGAGCTGCTGAACCTCTCTCCGGAAGGTTACGCCTGTCTGGAAGACCAGTCCGCAGGTTGGTGGTCTGGGGAGGTGGGAATCTGGGGCAGGTCGGTGACCTGGGGCAGGTTTCTCATTTCAGGGTCTGCCATCCTCTAGGGAAGGTTGTGGCCAACAGGACAGTGGACTACGAGGAGGTGCAGTGGCTGAACTTCACGGTCCGAGCCTCCGACAATGGCTCTCCCCGCAGATCCGCTGAGATCCCCGTGTACCTCCAGATCGTGGACATCAATGACAACAACCCTGTCTTCAGTCAGACATCCTACCAGGTGAGCTGGGCTCTGCTGTTAAACTCTGTGTGTGGGGCTGGGCAGTGCCTGCCTGGTGAGGACAGGCACAGAGATGGGAGTTCTCCAGGGACAACTTCTCTTCCCTCTGCCTGTGCTTGAACCATTTGGAGAAGATAACCAACCCTGCCATGTGCTTTTGTTGGGAGTCTGGCTGTGCCCAGCCCTGGGTGCCCCCCTGTGCCCTCGGTTACTGCCCACTGAAACAGCGTGGGCTGAGTCAGTCCTGCCTGCTCCCTCTGTTGCAGAAAGCTGTCTTTGAGGACGTGCCGTTGGGTACAGTCATCCTGACGGTCACGGCCACCGATGCAGATTCCGGGCAGTTTGCTCTCATCCAGTACAGCCTGGGCGATGGAGAGGGCAAGTTTGGGATAAATCCCAACACGGTAAGGAGCCAACTGAGGCTGGAACAGAGCATGGAAAGGGAGGGGAGGCTGAAATGGTCCCAGCTTGTGCCTTGCTCCCACACCTCATCTTCTGCCCCTTCTTGAGTACCAGCTCTGCCAGACGAGGTCCACCTGAAGGTCTCTGTGTGCTGCAGGGTGACATCTACATCCTGTCAGCCCTGGACCGGGAAAAGAAGGATCACTACACACTGACAGCCGTGGCCAGGGACAACCCTGGGGACGTCTCCAGTAATCGTCGGGAGAACTCTGTGCAGGTAGGGCTCTCCCCCTCCCACCACCCCTTGTGTGCTGGTCACCAGCAAGAAGGTGTTAAAGCTCCACCTTTCCTCCCCAGTGGCTGGACTGTGGGGGAATTAGGCAGAAGGAAGAGCAGATGACGCCAGGAGCTGTGGGGTGGATGGTGCAGGGCACTTTGTGCTGCGGGGACAGCACGTCGGCAGGAGGGGCAGGGGAGGGTGATGCTATTGTCTGCAAGTGCTGTGGCATGAATGGGTGCCCCAGCCACGGCAGGCCCCATTGTTGGAGGCAGGAATTCAGCTGGTGGAGTTAAACAAATAGCAGGAAGGGCACCACGCTCCAGCAGCAGAGCTGCAGGTCATGGCAGGGGTACGGCCCCAGAGACTGCCCAGCCTTCCCCAGCCTCGCATCACCCAGCTGCCTGTGCTTTGTCAAAGGTGCTGATCACAGTCCTGGACATTAACGATGTCAGGCCCCAGTTCAGCAAGAGCCAGTTCAGCACCAGCGTCTACGAGAATGAGCCGGCAGGGACGTCAGTGATCACCATGAGTGCCACCGACCTGGACGAAGGGGACAATGGAGTGGTGACCTACAGCATCGAGGGTCCCGGAGCAGGTAGGTGCTGGAGGCAGGGGGCTCTTCCCCAGGGAGGAGTCATAGGCACCAAGCCTACACCCCATTTCCTGTGGCTGGTTTGGACTCCTGGGAGCAATACTGAAAGCATGGAGCTTTTGCTATTGCTCTGCAGTTCCCAGTTCCTCATGGTGTGGGATGTTTGGACTTTGCCTGCCTTCATCCTGCAGCCCAGCCTTAGCTTATGCTCTTGTCTTCCCCACCCCAGCAGGACTTTCTATGGACACCAGTGTGTCTTGGAGCAAACTCACTGCTTGCTTTAGGTGAAGGCTTTGAAGGGCAAAGGTGTGGGTGGATAGTGATAGTGCCTGAAATCCAGTATATCTGCACACAGAGAAATTATGGAAATTGGGCAAAAGCTGCATTGTTCCAACTTGGGCAGGAGTGAAACACAGACAGGGCTGACCAGGGAGTAGGTCCCAGAGACAAGGATGTGGCAATGGTCTGGGATGATGCTCTGAAAGCCCTGAGACCATTCACACCCCTGGCCTACTGTGGGGGGTGCGCTTCAGCTGGTATACTCATTTCTAGTCATCATTTATCTGGTGCAAAGTGTCCTGAGCCAGAGATGTGGGGTTTTTCTCTGTCCCCAGAGGCTTTCAAGATCAATAAAGACTCCGGGCTTGTCACATCCCGGCGGCGCCTGCAGTCTTACGAGAGGTTCAACCTGACTGTGGTGGCCACGGACAAGGGGCATCCCCCTCTCTGGGGGACCACCATGCTTCACATCGAGGTCATCGACATCAACGACAATCGCCCCGTCTTCGTCCGCCCGCCCAACGGCACCATCCTGCACATCAAGGAGGTAAATCCCTTGGGAGGAAGCAGGGTCACAGCATGTTGAGAGTGTGTTCAGGAGCGCTCCTGCCTGTCAGCAGCAAAATCCAAACTCCGTCTCCACTGGGGATGCAACAAGACCTTGATTTAGCGTGTGGTGAGACGATTCGGGTCATGAGGGTGGACATTCAAAAACAGCCTCTCTCCATTCATGCGAGTAGGGTGACAGGGCAGATTTGGGGAACAGAAATCCCAGCCACACTCAAAGTCAGTAAACAGTCAGTGTGTGGCACGTGCAGAGCGTGTTCATAAACATGGGCTGGAAATGCTGGCATTTAAGATGTTTCTTCTTTCTGGGAAGCTGGGCTTGACTCAGACAGTTCCCAAGGCATGTCTCAGCCAGTCCCTCGCCACCAGGCCAGGGGGAATCATGGCTCATGTTGCCAGCCCCTTCCCAGGTTTCAGGTCGTGGGAGCTTGCTGACCTCCAAACCCAAGGGGTTTTGGACCAAGGGGGTCTGGAGGGCCAGGGGGAGCAGGGGGTTTGCGTGCAATGCCAAGGCTGAAGGGCTTTGTGTGTGTGCAAGCAGGAGATCCCCCTGCGGTCCAACGTCTACGAGGTCTATGCTACGGACAAAGACGAGGGTCTCAATGGAGTGGTGCTCTACAACCTGCTGAAAACCGGGGCAGGGAACAAGGACTGGGAGTATTTCAGCATCGACTCTGTCAGCGGGCTGATCCAGACGGCCATGCGGCTGGACCGGGAGAAACAGGCAGTGTACAACGTGAGCCAGGCAGGGGGCTGGGTGGGCCTTGAGGCTCTGAGTCTGGCATGGGGCTGGTGGGATGCAAGTGATGTGGTGGGGATGGGGTCAGCTGGCACAGTTGTGGAGATGTCACACCTTAGCAGGAACTGGGTGCTTATCAAGTGTCATATGGGGGTTGCATCCTGGTGTGCCAACACCCAATTCCCTGTTAAATCCCCCTAAAATCCTCCACCATCCAGCCATCCTCTGTCCCTGCCTCAATGATGTCTCCCAGCCTGCGTGTTTTTGCCCAGGACAGCCCTTTCGCCTCTCTCCCCAGCTGATCATCGTGGCCTGCGACCAGGGCCAGCCACCCTACGAGACCATGCAGCCCCTCCAGGTAGCGCTCGATGACATCGATGACAATGAACCCATCTTCCTCAGGCCACCTGTAAGGCACCAGGGTGAAGGGGGTGGGATGCAGGGGGTGGGATGCAGGGATGCGGGGATGGGGATGCCAGCAAGCACATGTCATGGAGCATGCACACCTGGGCATCACCATGGTGGGGAGCACTGTGGGATTTGTCCGCTTTTATTTAAAGCAACCCCAGTGCTCATTACACTCTTTTCTCTGGGGTCTCTGGCAGAGGGATAGTCCCCAGTACCAGGCACTCTCCGTCCCCGAGCACTCGCGGCCAGGCACCGTGGTGGGGAACGTCACCGGTGCGGTGGACGCAGATGAGGGCTCCAATGCCATCGTCTACTACTTCATAGCAGGTGGGTGTGGAGATGGCAGCTCTGTGTCCCCACACCCCCCTCACCCAGGATTTCCGTCATCTCCTCGCTGCCTCTCTGCCCTGCTCAACGGGCAGGGCGGCATTTTGGAAGTGTCAAGCCCAAAGGGGACTAACTGAGGATGCCTTCCTCCACCCAGCTGGGAACCAGGAGAGCAACTTCCAGCTGAGCCGAGAAGGGAAGCTGAAGGTCTTGCGAGACCTGGACCGGGAGAAGGAGCCATACTACTCCATCATCGTCAAAGCATCCAGCCAGAGGAACTGGTCCCCTCCCCGGGGCCAGCAGGCAGGAAGAGCCCAGTTCTGGGACCTCAGTGAGGATCTGACCCTTCAGGAGGTGCGGATCTTCCTGGACGACATCAATGACCAGTCCCCCCAGTTCACCAAGTCGGAGTACACAGCGGGTAAGGGGTGCCAGGGGCTGGGGGGGCACCAGGAGCCAGAGATACTTCCAGGAAAATCCAGCAGGGTGATGGGGCAGCGAGAGCCAGCCTGGCCCCAGGTCCTTTTCCCATCTCTCCCTCAAAGGGGTTGCCACCGATGCCAAGGTGGGGTCAGAGCTGATCAGAGTGCTCGCAGTGGACGCCGATGTGGGCAATAACAGCCTGGTCCTGTACAATATCCTGGGCATCCGCTACATCAAGCAGCACTCCAATGACTCCGAGGAGGTGGCCAACATCTTCAGCATCGGTGGGTGCCCAGCCTGCTGCAGGAGCATGGGCCCTGGGGCAGAGACATCCCTGTAACCAAAGATGTCCCCATGGCTGGGGTCACTAATCCCGGGCCTGTGACCATCCATTCTGCAGGAACCCTTGACGGCATCCTGCGAACCTTTGACCTCTTCACGGCCTATAACCCCGGCTACTTTGTGGTGGATATTATGGCCTCTGACCTGGTGGGCCACAATGACACAGCCATTGTGGGGATTTACATCCTGCGGGATGACCAGCGGGTCAAAATCATCATCAATGAGATCCCTGACAAGGTCAGGCAGTTCGAGGAGGAGTTCATCAGCCTGCTCTCCAACATCACGGGAGCCATCGTCAACACGGATGACGTGCAGGTATAACCATCCACCTTGGAGGTTGTTTTGAGGGGTAGATAACCTTCCACGTGCTGCTTGGGAAGTCTCCTTTAGGGAAATCCTGCCTGGATAACCATAGACACCCCTGGGCTCTGAGGGTGACAGATACACTCCAGGTTGGGGTGTACTGAAGGGGTCAGGACTGATGCTTGAGGGTCTCCTGCCACGCGAGCACACCTCGAGGCATGCTCAGGAGGAGACTCCTCTCCCACACTGCAGACCTTGCTGTCTCTCCCCAGTTCCACGTTGACAAGAAAGGCCGGGTGAACTTTGCCCAGACAGAGCTGCTGATCCACGTGGTGAACAGGGAGACCAACCGCATCCTGGACGTGGAGCGGTACGTCCCTTGGCCCCGCACCCAGCCTGGCTCCGTGGGGACCCTCATTAATGTCGAGGTGCCCAAGCAACCCTTCTCTTCCCAGGGTTATTCAGATGATAGACGAGAACAAGGAGCAGCTGAGGAATCTCTTCAGGAACTACAACGTGCTGGACGTGCAGCCCGCCATTACGGCCCGGGCACCGGATGACCTCTCGGCTCTGCAGGTAAGGGTCCAGCTGGGGTTGGAGGTGCTGCTCGCAGAGGGGGTGGTGACCCTTCCCATGGGCACTGGTCAGTGACTGGAGAGGGGTTCCACCCATATAACTTTGGGCATGTGGCCACCAGCGGGTGCTGGCTCCATGCCACAGGTTTCCCCCACACCTCTGTCTCTCCTAGATGGCAATCATCGTGCTGGCCGTCCTGCTCTTCCTGGCTGCCATGCTCTTCATCCTCATGAACTGGTACTACCGGACAGTGTGAGTAACTCCCAGGCTCTGCCCACCCCCTGCAATGTCCCCTCAGGCCAGGGGAACCAGCAGGGCTTCTCCAGGCCCTGGAAAGGCCGACAAGCAAAGGAGAGAATCAGCTTCTCAATGCCTCTTCCTCCAAAATGCATGGTTTTAACCAGTACCTCTCCCCTCTGAGCTCCCCATGCCCTGTATGAAGGGCTACTGCAAATCTGTGTGTCCTTCCCCTTTCCAGCTTCTTCCTTATTTTCCTCCCTGATCGGCTGTGTTTCTTTCGCAGGCACAAGAGGAAATTGAAAGCCATCGTGGCTGGCTCCACTGGTGAGCAGTGTTTGGGGTGTCCCAGCTGGATAGGAGAGTGGGGTGCACGGAGAGCACGGGGCAGGGTCACAGGAAGACGTGGGGGATATCTTGGGGTGTATATCAGAAGTGATGCTGCCCAGCAAGGTGTGATGGTGGGAGGCTTTTCTCAGCATCGGGCTCTGCACTACCAGCCACATCCCAGCGTGTTTCTCACTGACATTTTTGTAGCTCTTTATCCCTCCCTGATAAAGAAGTGTCACCCCATGGCTTGCTGCTAAGCCCACCAACGTGCCCCCCTGTCACTCCCATCCCTGCCTTTTACAGGGAACAGAGGCTTCATGGACATCATGGACATGCCAAACACCAACAAGTACTCCTTTGATGGGTGAGTGCCACCTCCTGGGGTTGGAGGCTGCTCCCAAGAGAGGGATGCCTGTGTTTTGGAGCCCAGAGGTGGAGACATGATGTCTCTCTGCTCTGCTCTGCTCTGCTCTGCTCTGCTCTGCTCGGAGCATGACTGACCCTGGGACACGTGCTTGCTCTGGGAGCTTTCTAAGCTAAAAAATCTTGTTCTTTCTCCTGTGACTCCATCTCTGCCAATCCTGGCCAGATTTGGGGCAAGAAGACATGATGGGCAGGTTTTGGCATACGTCTGGATCCAGAGCAGCCAAATTCATACCTGCGCAGGGCAGGAGGAGGCAGTGCAGCCTCAGCATCCAGGCTCTGGACAGGTTTACAGATAACGCCGCTCTTTGCCTGCTCTGATGGCTGTTCCTCCCCCCGGGCAGGGCCAACCCGGTGTGGCTGGACCCCTTCTGCAGGAACATGGAGCTGGCGGCACAGGCGGAGCACGAGGACGACCTGCCGGAGAACCTGAGCGAGATCACCGACCTCTGGAACAGCCCTGCCCGCACCCACGTGAGACGCGGCCCCCGCCGGGACACGGTGTCCCCGAGCCTGTCACCCACAGCACCTCCTGAGCCGCTCTCTCCTCCCGCAGGGCACCTTCGGGAGAGAGCCCTCTGCCGCCAAGCCCGAGGATGACCGCTACCTGCGGGCAGCCATCCAGGAGTACGACAACATTGCCAAGCTGGGGCAGATCATGCGGGAGGGACCCATCAAGGTGAGTGTGGAGGGCAGGCATCCTGCACCGAGCGGTTTTCTCTTACAGCTACACCTTCCAGGTTCGCAGCGTCCGGAGGGTGATGTCGCTCCAAAAAAATTGCTGGGATGAGGCCGGCCTCCCTCTGATCAAACCATTTCCCCTGGATAACCCACAGTCTCTCCCCCTCCACCCAGGGCACTCTCCTGAAGGTGGTCCTGGATGATTACATGCGCTTGAAAAAGCTCTTTGCCCAGCGGATGGTGCATAAGGCCACCGCCAGTCTGGGGGACCGCTCCTCGGTCTCGGAGGTAGAGGGGTGTGCATGGGCGTGGGGAGATGCTTGCCGTGCCCTCTGGGATGCAGTGTGTCTTCCTGGCCCCGCTGGCTGTGGTCACTCCCTGTGGCCATGGTCCCTGTCACCCAGTGGTCCCCCCACTCTCTGTTTGGTCAAAACGAGCCAGATAGTGGTTTTCCACTGGTTCCCACTGCTGTTTTTTCACTGGTTTTCCAGGCTGCTGGTTCCCCGCAGTGACGCCCCATGTTTCCTCTGATCATCAGCAGCACCTTCTCCCTTGGCCTTTTCGACCCCAGGGGAAGACACCCCTCTTTGCACGGTGGGCTCTGTCCATCAGCTTCCATTTCTGCCAAGGCTGGCCAAAGATGTGGGGAGTCATCTTCCCTCCCTTCTGCTCCTCTGGTTTTTGCCTCAAAAACACAGGTTTTTGAGGCAAAAAGGTTGGGATGGAGGGTGTTGGTGCAGAAGGTCTGGTGTTGGGAGAAGCAACTCCTCCTGTGGCCTTTTACCCTTCATGGGAGGCAAAATGAGGGGCAAAGAGAGCAGAGGAGAGCAGTGGGATGGGAGATGCCTTTCAGCTCTTCTGCCCTCTATCTATCCATGCCCTCATTCCCCCTCCAGCCCCATTCAGCCTTCCTTCATCTTCTTTCCCTGTCTCACTCCTGCCCCTCCACCCTCATACAACCCCAAATTCCAACCCAGGTCCAAACTCCTTGGCCACTCTGGGGGTGGCTGCAGGACACACTACCCAGCTGGCAGCCGGTGCCTGAGCCAGGGCATCCACCCAAGGATGGAGCGATCCAGCTGGAGGTCATCTCCTGGTGATCCTCATCACCACGCTCCGAGGGTGCTTCAGAAGAGGAGGGCCCTTCCCTCCTGCTGGACTCCAGCATTGCAGGAGGTTTGGAGTCAGGCAAGCCAGGAGCTGCTGTGGCCACGGTGATGATTCCCCCATTCCATGGCTCTCTTGCAGCTGATCCAGAAGGAGCTGGAGGACGAGGAGGAGGAGCGCAGCCCCAGCCAGGGCAGCCTGCGCTTCCGGCACAAGCAGCCGGTGGAGCTGAAAGGTCCCGACGGCATCCACGTGGTGCACGGCAGCACGGGCACGCTGCTCGCCTCCGACCTCAACAGCCTGCCCGAGGACGACCAGAAGGTGCTGGGTCGCTCGCTGGAGACTCTGACCGCCGACTGCGGGGGCTACAGCGACCACAACGCCCGCACCGAGTCGGCCAAGTCCACCCCCCTGCACAAGATGCGGGAGGTGATCATGGAGAGCCCTCTGGAGATCACTGAGTTATGACGAGCGGTGGTGCTGCTGGTGCTCCTCTAGGCAAGCCTGGGGCCGGCGGGGATGAAGCACAGACCAGGGGGGCCGTCGTGGGGGCCAGGGGCAGCTCGAGACCGGTGCTTGGCCCCCTCTTCCCCTGCAGAAGGAGTCCAGGCTACCCGGTGCAGATCGCTCCGGCAGCCTCGGAGAGCTTGGCCCCGGGAGAGGGCTCTCAGGACCGGAATGCTTTTACTCACCTGTCATTTATCCATGAAACCATTAAATTTTTTTTTATTTTNAAAAAAAAAAAAAAATAGGAAAAGAAGAGCTAAATGAATCTGATGAGTCCTGACTGGACAGGGGGAAGGTGCAGTGAGGATGCGGATGTTGTGCTGCCACAGCATCCCCGGGCACAGGCTGGGGACAAGCAGCTGTCACGCCTTGACCACGAGCATGGGGAGGGCCAGGGAAGCGTGGGGAGAGACCGAGTCCTTTTGGCATTAACGTCACCTTTCCAGTAAGGAAAGACCCAAAAAATTAAAAAGAAAAAAAACCCAACCCAAAGACATTCCTCCATTTCGCTGGCTTTACCAAAACTTGTTGCAATGTCGAAAAAGAGAGAGACTGACAATAACTGGGGCTTCTGGATGTGGAGTGCTCGTGCGTGTCTTTTGTTGCCCTTTTCTTTCCCCTTCTCTCTTGCATTTGGGTTTGTTTGTTCGGGGGTTTGTTTCCAGTCGTAACCTTGTGGAGAGTTTCGGGCACGGTCTGTTACGGGACTCAGAAATACACTGTCTATGGCTTTGGGTAACCTGTCTGTCATCCTTTCTCCTTGGATCCATCAAGTCCAAACCCCCTTTGGAAGAGAAGATCCTCTTAGTTCACCCCTCAATCCATCACCCTCATGAGATGCCACCCTGGGTGTTGCTGCACCTTGGATTTTGGGGGAAGCATTCAATGTCCTCCGGGTTTACCCACAGCCCCATTGCAGCCCCCAGTACAAGGAGGAAGGACACAACCAGCCAGGCTCACGGGAAGAGTTTATTTGTGATGGGATGCTCCCATGCACGCTCAGGCACTGCGGGCATCCCCCCGATACGACGGGGAGGGACGAGCCAGCACCCCGCTGCCCTCACCACCACGGCTGGGTCAGCACAGGGCCCCCAGCAGGGATGGGGGTGCGAAAGGAAATCTGTGCACCCAAACTCATTCATTTTATGTTCAGGTGAGGCTGCCATCAGCCAGGAGTGGGGGGCCAGCGTTTGGGCAGCAGAACCCAGCCCAGCCCACGGGGACAGATCCACATTGCAGGATCTGGGCCTTACGAGTGGTTCAGGGTGGGATGGAGAGGTAGAGATGGGAGTGGGAATGGGGATGGAGGTGGGCGTGGGGATTTTGCAGTCACCCTGAGAGACGTCAAGGCTGAAACCCAATCCTGAAAATACTAACGAGTCCCTTAACCTGATTTGGAAATCCAAGCCCCAGGAGTGGAAGGGGAAGCGGCCGAGGCCGCTGGGGTTCCCCGCAGCCCCGCCGGCGCGATGAGGCCAGTTGGCTCCTGCCGCTGCCGTCTGTGAGTGCAGGCACATCCCAAGGGAAGGGAGCCAGGATCCCGAACTAAATGGCAGAGCAAGTCCAGCCGGCTGAGGAGATGGCCCCTAGTTCCACACGTGACGCCGGCAGTGTGCGACGGCCTGCAGGAGGGACGGGGCGGGATGGCGCTGGGATGCAGGGACCTCAGGCACCCTGCCAGCCCAGGGGAGGGGACACGGCCGGCACTTACATTGCACTCGACCGCCGTGGCCATGTTCTTGCACCAGTACTGTGGGCCCCAGACACAGGGGGCCGAGCCCAGGAGATCCTCCTTGCCTGAGTCACAGGCTCTGATTTTCTGCATTGCGAAGGAAAAGGGTGGGAGGAGGAGGAAAAAAACCTCCACGAGCAGCTTCTGACCACTCTGCCCCTCTCCGAGCTCCCAGGCTTGGACAAAAGATGCCCATCTCGATCCGGGCCGCCCCGAGGATAAGGACACTTACAGTGCAGACGAAGGTGGGGTCCATCATCTGCACGAAGAGCCGCACGGCCGCCGGCTCGTACTGCAACACGAGCGCCTGGCACTGGGAGGGAGAGAGGGGGTGAGCCCGGCGGGGGCGGCGGGGGTGTCCCCACCGCGCTGGTGTGCCCCCCTCAGCTCACCTTGCTGGTGAGGGGCATGGGCAGCATGGCACAGCCCTTCTCCAGCACCTCGCCCAGCTCCTCCAGCGTCTCGTTCTTCAGCAGCTCGTTGTCGAAGTAGGTGATGACGATCTGGCAGACGTTGCAGAAGGCGCCCGCGTTGACCGCCAGCTGCTCCAGGGAGGCAGCCCCTGGAGGACACGGGCCATCAGCACCCAGCGGAGGGGACACCCTGCTCCCCGGGTGTCTGGGTGCCAGCTCACCGGGCTGGGTGTCCCCGCCGCGGGGGCAGCAGCGCAGCATGGTGCAGACAGCCGCGGGGTCGGTGGCCTCCAGCAGCATGATCACCACGGCTTTGCCGTAGGAGTTGACGAAGTCCTTGCACTGCCCGATGACGCCGTGGGGCAGCATGTAACACACCTTCTCGATGTCATTCACCAGTTGCTCCTGCCGGGACAGGGCAGAAGAGGGAAACCCCGGCTCCTTGCTGCCCCTTTGCCCCCTGCCCCAGCCCCCCCAGCACCAGACCGCAGGGGTGAGGCTCACCTCTGTCACGTTGTTCTCCAGGAGGCTCTCGACTGTCTTCACGGTGAACTGGCACACGTCACACAGTGGAGTGCTCCCCACCCTGTCCTGTCAGGACAAGGTGGTGGGATGCATGCCGAGCCCCCCCAGAGCCACCCTCATCCTATCCCGCCATCATCCCCCACGTAAGGCGTTCTCCACCGTGGATAAATGGAGATGCTTGGGGAAATAAAATACAAAATAAGGCTCCCCCTTCACAGTGTTTGGATTTTAAGGAGCACAGGAGAATTGGGGGAGGTCCTCACTTACCCCCAGCATGCTCAGGACCTGCATCACCTTCTCTGTGAGCAGCGTGTGCAGGGGCAGTGCCGAGGTGGAGGCACAGAGTCCCAGCTGGCCACACATCTCTGTCGGGTCCTGGGGAGAGAGGCATCCTGAATCAGGAGGGCACTGTCCCTCAGGAGGGGAATTCCAGCCCATCAGGGCATGGGTCTCACTTCCCTCCGCCTGCTACCAGTGGAGGGGCCAGAAAATGGCAAGAAAAAATGAAAACAAAATATAAATACAGCATTTTCAAGGCAGAGAGAAATGGGGGAAAAAACATGTAAAATTTTGTAGGAATACAACACAGTGAGTTTAACTGAAAAAAAGGGAGCATTTGCTGATGAGGCCCCTCAGCTATGCCCCAGCTGGCACCCAGTCACCCCTGGCATTCCCGGGGAGCCCTCGGCCTCTTACCACGTAGCGCAGCAGCTGGGCAGCCGTGTCCGTGTACTCGGCCAGGGAGCGCTTGCACTGTGGGAGGGAGACACAGCGTCAGGGCCCGGCAGTGGAAACCCCCCCACCTGGGCAGGCGTCGGCAAAAAATGCTCCCATCGAGGAGGAGAAGGGAGCCCATCCCTGGAGGTGTCCAAGACCAGGTTGGACAGGGCTTGGAGCAACCTGGGATAGTGGAAGGTGCCCCTGCCTGTGGCACAGGGATGGAATGAGATTGTCTTTAAGGCCCCTTCCAGCCCAAACCCTTGTGTGGTTCCCTGCTGGCCCCCTCACCCGCTGTGCCAGGTCGGGTGTCAGCGTGTCGCACACCCGTTTGGCATGGCCCACCAGCGCCCAGGTGAAGGCAGTGTTGCTCCCCAGCTCCAGCTGCATGGCTGTCACCAGCTGCAGGCAGTCCCCACACACCTCTTCCATCTCCTGCAGGATGACAAGGGCAGGGACACATTGGTACCCCCCAAAATAAAATCAACCACCCCCCCTGCCCCCAATACCTGTATTTTCAGGGCTGGGATTTAAATACTGGCTGAAATTTGGGGCAGCATTTTGACCAGCATCTCTCTGGCTCCCTCCTGCATCCTGAAATATCTCCCCAAACTGGTGACACCCCCAACCAGAAGTCATTTCAGCTCTGCAGAAATTTTAGGGGCTTTCTCTGATTGTTGTTAAGTAGGTGATGCTTTTAGGAGATTCTCATCCCTGAGCAGCATTAAGATACTGGCACGGATTTTCCAGAGGAGCTGTGGCTGCCCCATCCCTAGAAGTGTCCAAGGCCAGCTTGGATGGGGCTTGGAGCAACCTGGACACATTCCCTGTCCATGGCAGGGCTTTGGAAAAGATGATCTGTAAGGTCCCTTCTGACCCAAACCATTCCATGATTCCATGATCAGCACCATTCTTGCCTGTGCCACAGTACCTGGGCCTCGCCATGAGGCAGATCCTGAGGATGGAGCAGGAGGGGTACGTTGGCCATGAAGGGGGCAATCAGGTCAGCGAAGTCTTGAGTGGGGCCTGAGGCAGCTGGTGGTGGCTTCTGATACTTCAAGGTCCCCGTGGGTCTGTCCCGGGGCTGGCATAACTTGATGGTCCCACACACCACCTTCGGTTCCGACTGGGGGAGCAGAGGGGTGGGGTGGGGTGGGGGCTTGAGGCTGCATCTGCCCCACCACACCCGCCACCCCCTCCCCACCCCGGGTCATTTCCATCTCCATCTCATCCTTCAGATGGCTTGTCCCAGGCTACATGAGCATCCTCTGCTCTGCAAGCCCCCAAGGCATCCCGAACTGTGGAGAAACCCAAACCCGGGGGCTTCGCCTGCATTACCAGCACTTGCTTGCCCAGCTGGACAAGGACGAGGATGCCGGTGTCCACCATCCTCTTGCACTTGACAGACCAGTCCTGGAAGGGCAGGTACTGGCATTTCTTATCCAAGAAGAGCCGCAGCTTTTCCTGGGTGACAGAGAGAGTTTCAGGGCCTCAGTGCAGCTGGTGGGGAGGAACACCAGCCGCACACCCCCTCCCCACTGAGACCCACCTCGGTGCGGTTGTCCTGCAGGATCTTGCCCACCACGGAGACTGCCACCTGGCACAGGTGACAGGGGATCCCCTTCTGCCGAGAGAGAGGGGACATGTCAGGATGCTGTCACGGCACCCAGACCCACCACTTGCTCCCCAGACCCCAAACCTCCACCCCAAAAACACCCCACCGCGGAGTGCTTGGCAACGTCCCGTGGCACCCACTGACTTTTGCCATTTATTCTGCGGACACGTTGCTGGCTGAGGGCGCCAGATGCTGGGGTGGGCAGGCTGGGATTCTCCCGCCATCTCCACATTCTGGGGCAGATGGGCACTTCTCCCGCAGCCCCCCGCATTCCCTGTTCCCAGCAAGGTTACCCCCAGGGCCCGGTCCCACACGGTGAGCCGGCAGAGCTCCAGTGCCCCGCACTTGGCCGCGGTCGCCACGTCGCGGCACCAGTCCTCCGGCCGCTCGCCACACTCATGGAGGGGGCTGGCCCCGGCTGTGGGAGGGGAGAGGAGACTGTCAGCCCTCAAGGCCCGCCAAGACACCAAACTAACCTCCCTGTCTGCGGAGTGATGCTGCTCACCCTCCCACTGTGATTCCACCTCAACTCCCAAAGTCGGGGCCGGGGGGGGTGGAAGTTGTTTCTTTTATAAATGATTTTTTAAGGTCGGTTTCGCCAGGCTGCCAGCTTTTCCAAAGGGAAGTCACACGGTCGGAAGCAAAGTGAATTTGGGGCTCATCCTCAGCCTCCCAGCACCCTCTGACACGCTGCGGAGGCGGCTGCTTATAAAACCAGCAATAAATCTTGCAAAACGGGCAAACCCGGGGCGCCGGCGTTCAGCCCCGCACTGCAGCCGGATAGTCACGCCACGGCTCCCGGCACCATTGAGCAACCCCACTTTTGGTGGGGTTCTCTTTTGGTTTTATTTCCT
This sequence comes from Melanocharis versteri, assembly GCA_013397845.1. NCBI lineage: Eukaryota > Metazoa > Chordata > Aves > Passeriformes > Melanocharitidae > Melanocharis > Melanocharis versteri. The sequence goes on along the minus strand of VZTG01009179.1, from coordinate 543,024 downwards.
CCCCACGACAGCATTTTCTCCTGGCTGTAAATCCCCGGCACGGCAGCGGCGGCACGGCCCGCCCCGGCAGCGCGGTGGCGTGGCGCAAGAGCAGCGCTTTAATTGTCACCTTGGTGTGTCAGGACTCATTCTTGATGGGGCGAGTGTTTGTTTCCACTGGGAGCTGTGCCCACCCAGGATGCGGCTGGGGAGGAGGCGGCGAAAGGGCACAACCCAAGCCCTTCGCTGCCTTGCTTTGGCCGGGGGCTGCTCCGGGAATTTGGAGGCGTATGGGGAGCAGCACCCGAGCAGAGGGACAGACAGATCCTGCTGCAGACCCTCTTGCGAGAGGCGTTTCTAAGCAAAGCACAACTCTCCCCGCTCCAAGCATTTGCATCCAGCTTTTATCCCCCAGCCCTGTCTACGATTTTGCAGAGCAGGAATAAAGCCAAAGGCAGAATCTGCTCCTTCCACCCAACCCTGCCCTCATCGGTTTCTCCCCGAAAGCTGCTTTCCCTGCATGCTGGATTTTGGCAACGCCTCCAGCTCATCCATGAGACGGCAGCGTGAGGTGCCCAGGGCCACCCTGCAAAGTCCCCGGGGCTGGGGGCTCGCAGACCCCCCACCAGTCCCGCCTGTCCCCAAAAGCGCTGGTGCAGCTCGGCGGGTGCCGGGTGGCGTTTCGGCCCCGATTTCCCCATCGGGCTGACGGCAGCACTGGGGCAGGCGAGCCCCGGGGCAGGGCGAGTCCCCCCGGTTTCCCAGGCTTCCCACACACCTTCCCAGCTGCGCGATGCCGCGCTCGCCGCATCAGCTGAGAGGGATATATTTATTTTTTCAACCCCGGCCCCAGCATCAGGGCAAACAGGAATGGCAAGTCAGCGGAGGCATTAAGGGGCAGCACCAAAACCGAGGAGACAGGAGACAACAACCCCACAGCTTTTTTCTGAGCTGGTCCCCCAGCATTTCTAACAGCCCTGAGTTGGAACTCAGACCCCTAGGGGGATCGGGGAGATCTAAAATACAGGGGTGGTTCGGTCCTGCACTTTCCTGGCTCACAGAGATCCTCAGCTCAGCACTTACACCTCACGCTGCTCAAGCTGAAACTCAGGCAACAAGTGCTGGGCCAGAAAGTGAATTAGGACTAATCATAACACCCAACAGCTGAGAGCAGGGGGAGCTTCCCCAGGTGGAAACCACGGCCACGGGGCAAGCAACTGGGGCAACTGGCGTCCCATCAACTCTCCTACACGTTTCAAAGCCGTGCTGGAGCCACCTCGTGCTGCCAGACACACAGGCAGCAGGGATACTAGATGATGCCATTTTTTGGCAAAGGAGCAAGGCAGGGATGCTCCCGTGCCACTATGGTCCCAGGCCAGCCACAGCTGCCCTATTCCTGTGTGCCAGGCCCGGGGGGTGCGGTGGGCTTTGCCGAGGGGAGGATGCAGCAGCGAGCTCCAGCTCCGGCACGGCTGTGCTGGCATTCCACGAAGCCTCGGAGCGCCCCGGCCGAGCCGGCAGAGCCTGGCGAGCCGGTTGTGACGTAAACCCCGGAGGTGGCAGCGTGGGCCCCAGCGCCCCAATTCCCGGCCTGGCGCACGCCCCTGTTACAGCAAGAGCCATAAATACACTCTTCCCAGCTCCCAAACCCTTCTCCAGGGCTTGCAGGGCCCCCGGTCCCACTGCACCCCCGTGCCGTGCGGCCGAGCCCCGCTGGCTCCCAGGGCAGGTGTCACCCCAGGGCTGGACGTGCCAGGCACAGGTGAACTTTCCTGCCCTGCCTGCTGCTGGCCGGGACACCCGGACACGTCCCCCCTACCCCGGGTCACACGTGCATGCTCACAAGCCCTCCACCACAAAGGCTGGGCACGTCACATTGGGGGAGCCCAATGGGCCAAGCCTGGGGTAACTATAAAACATGGGGGGGTTGCTTACAACAGCAGGGCTCCACTTATTCCAAGGAAAATCTCCCCAGGAAGCAGCGATTTGCCCTCAAGCAAGGACCAGAGGCTAGAAACAGGCCTTCCCCAGCTTGTTTCCTGGGGAGGGGCCGGGGCATGACTAAGGGACGGCAGCAGAGGTTTGCCTGCAGGAGGATTCGCTCACAGACATCCAAGTCCCCATGATGAGAGGGCTCCTGAGGTGAGTGGAGCACACCACCCCATCATCCTTCCCAGAGTTCAGCAAGCCACAGCAGAGGAAACTTCCTGCCTCCTGCATCTCCTATGAGGACCCTCAGGAAAACGAAAGCTTCAGGTAGCAGCCTCGTCACTCTGTTGTGACAACCAAGGCCCCAATACCAAGAGCAAGAGAGAGAGCAGTCCCTCTCCCCCACTGCTGCAGAGACACCCCACCAGCTGGCTTCCCTCCTTCTCTGCCCCAGCACACCACCAGCTGTGCCTGAATCCCAGAGAAGGGAGGGAGAACCCCTATTTGCCCTGAAATCCCTAAGGGCGAAAGTTCCAACTCTCACGTCCAGCTGGGTAACACGCAGTGGTGCCACCTTCCCCAGCTCTCCTTTGCCCAACTCCAACACCAGAGGAATGAGGAAGCACATTATGGAGCTTAGACACCAACGCTGGGAACAGTTTTGGGATTCAGCAGGGTTTTCTGGGTTCTCCACATCCTACCTACCCCCCCAGGCCTGGCCTTACCTTGGTAGGAGCCCAGGCACACAGAAATGATCAGCACCAAGCCACTCCATTTGCTCTCCATGCCGTTCCTAAGAGTCCTCAGTGGCTGGTTCCTCTCCTATGCTGCTCCCAGACTGAGGAATCTTGGATGGGCTGGGAGAAGCAGTGAGAATCCACACCTACGCAGGGCAATTACCACACCCCTCACTTAATGCCTTGATTATAAAACCATCACCAGGGAGGGAGGGACCAGAGCCAGGCAGGTATTCCCAGGAGGTCAGGAGCAGCCCAGAACCTGCTGCTCAATGCAAACTTGGCTGCAGAGGGTGGGCACAAACAGGGAAAACTGTCCTGGAGCCATGTGAGAGCACCATCTTTCCCGCCTTTAAAAGACGTTTTTAAATTTTATTTGAAATCAAGCAAGGAATGAGGACACACAGGAAGCCACATTAAATGCAAGTCAGCAGGGAAGGCCGGTATCAAGAAGTCCCTCTGGCCTGCGCAAGGCAGCGATTGCAACACGGGGCTGTTGCCTCACACCAGGCGTTGTGTTTGTTCAGGGAAGAGAGCGGCAGCAATCCCAGGCAAGCCTCTTCCACCTGCAACCATGCTCAGCAGAACAAAGGCTTGATGGGACATGCAGCTTAATGGGAACCCGAATTCATTCAGTCCCAGATTCCCTGTGACACCTTAGGATGTGACACCTTCTCTTGGCCCTCCAGCCAAGGGGAACCTCAGCAAGGCCCTCTGCCAACGAAAAAAACTAAGCGCACGAACTTATCGGTTTACAGAAGTTTTTATTGTTCATTAAGGAAGCTTTTGTGCCAAAAAAAAAAAAAGAAAAAAAAAAATCAAGACAATGTTCTTTAGAAAGCAACTGCACGTGTCCCCCCAGCATGACTCAAGCAGGTCAGGTGCCACGGTCCACAGGAAGGGAGGAAACTAAAGGGACTCCCAGCAGCAGCACAGGACTTCCCCCGGTTCACCTTGCCCAGCAGGTCACCAGCATCAATCCTACTAAAAACCCCAAGAAAATAAAACCTTCCCAACCTGCCAAGTTGGCAATGCAGCTCCACTTCCCCCCAAGAAAGATCCACACCATCCAGTTTAAAACACCCTCCGTGCCATGGTGTAACACAACCCGTCACTCCAGGGCAGCGATGCCGAAGGAACAGAGCCCATTTCCTATCTGCTCTATCTGCCCCAGCTGGGATACACCACCAGAACCACTGCACAAGCCTGCAACGACAGAAGGCTGCAGGTATTTTTGTCTTTAGGGGAAATGTTCCTTTTTTTTCCCTATTGTTTAAAGCCATGAGTGCTTCAGCATTCAGCAAACAGGGGAGACCAACCTCTGTTGCCATCTATCAGCACTGCCCAGGCTTTTAGCATGCGCACAAATCAACTAAAAACCTGCAGTCCAGTGGTCTTCCAATGAAAAATACTCTACTTGCTGCTACAGTGCTGTTACTGGAGCTCCTGCATGCCCCACACACCACAGGAACAGCAGGAGTTACCAGCATCTTTCTGAACAGGACTGGAATTTTTAAAGCTCCACATCTGCCCAGCTGCTCCTTCCCAAAGGTCTCCTCAGAGCTACTTCGGTGCCTCTGTTTCAGGGATTATAACTTGATCAGAAGTGCACACCCAATGCAAAGTCCATCCCAAGCAATACAAGCAGGATTCTCACTCCTAAGGACCCTTTGCAGCAAGGGCCTGCCATGTTCCCAGGGTAGCAGCCTGCCTTGAAGGCTTTTTTGGAGGGGATTTCAGGCCATTTCAGTGGAATTTCAGAGAGGTCTGAAATGCAGGCTGTCAAGTGTGCCAGCAGAGCTTCAAATACCAACTTTAGTGCTCCTACCACCTGCCACCTCTGCTTGTTGTATTTCCCAACAGAAATGGGAACTCTGGATAACAATTCATACCTCCAGTTACTCAGAAGGGCGTCAGTGAGAGTGGGTGGGTAGCAGTGGGAGGTGCCCCTAGGCCTCACAGCACCTCCCAAGTTTTAGATGACTGAAATACGCTGTGAGAGAAAAAGCAGATCAAGGAACAAACTGTTTACAATAAAACCCGTTTTTCCCACAAATTCCGCCCTCAATGCTGAACTTCCTTTTAATATTCCCAGCTCCTGCTGACTTGATCCTCCTCCATCTTCCAGTGACAGCTCACGCCACCTCCTCAGCACCCAGCTGGCTGCCTGTAGGAAGCTGCAAGACTAAGCAGAATTGAGCAACTAGGATAAGAAAAAAGGGAGTCATTCTTCAGGTACGCCAGCATGCTTCAGGAGACTGACATCCCACTGGACAGGGCTTGGCAGCAGAACACCCATGCTGAGACCAAGTAGTCCAAGGAAATCAGAAGGATGTGATCAAAAGCTGAGGGAGGATTTTCCTTAGCTATAACAACACCATGAGCCACAAGCGTGGTCACTCAAATGCAAAAAGCCTGATCACTCAAATGTGTCTTTTTAAGTACCAGTGACTTTGAAAGTTAGCTGGGCACACAGAGCCCCCTCCTCTGCATCTGTAGAGCTTTGAAAATTCCAGCCAAAAGGATTCCCGGATTCAACATTATCCCTTAAGAGTTCCCATACACAGAAAAATAAACGTTTCAGCCAGATGTTAAAAATGCAAAGCATGTAAAATCTTTCCCAATGCTGCCTTACAGAAAGACATTTGTAAGTTTAGTTGCTATCTTGTTTTTGTTTTTAAATTAAAATATAAGAGCCTTGTCTCATTTCACCATCTCTGTCATTCTTCCCAGCACATAAAAAACCACTTCAGCCTACCAATTAAAAAAAAAAAATCTACAACACACTGACTATTTTTAGGAGCATAATGAGTTAAACTGTACAATCAGAAATATCTTTGTTAAGTCAACGATGAAGATCTGATCCTTCAACAGCAGCACTGCTACAGAAGAGTTACAACAAAGGAACTTGAAGGTCAAATTGTTAATGAGGCAGAGAGGAGGGACAGGTGAGATACAGCTCTCCGCCAACCTCGGCCCACATTTCTTAAGAGCCATGGCAAACTTTCAGAACTGGAAATTCTTCTTCTAGTTCCACACATGACGTTTGCAGTGATCAACAGCCTAAAGGGGAAGAAATAGCTGATATTAGCGGGAAAAAGCCAGTTTGCAAACAAGCAGTTCAACACCTTATCCTGAGCCAAGATCTTGGGAGCAAATCTGTTTTTCTTAAAGTGATTTCAAAGAGGACTAGAATAAATAACATCCTCAACCCCACCAGCCAGGAGCTTTAGGAAAGAAGGCTGATGACCCTTAGCCATTAGGGCCTGGCAGAAAAAGCAATACTGGAAGCCAATTTTTAGAGCCTGATGAGAGATTGGGACATGGTCTGTTGGCTGCAGGAACACTGAATAAATATAAAGCTGACCCTGTAACTTACTATAGATTCTGAAATACTAGCAGACAGGTGGGGGAAACAAAAAGGAGAGGAAAGTCAGCTTTGAGAAATCTAAGAGCTATGAAAACACCCTCTAATCAAACTGGTATCCTTTTGCTTTTTTTGAACTGGAATTCATCTACTTCAAAGTGCGGTAGAAGCCAAAAGTAGCTCAGAAAGAGCTGTCAAAGATCAATAGGAAACTGGAGGCAGAACTCTGCTTTACGTACATTGCACTGAGCAGCAGTGTCCATGTTCTTACACCAGTAGCCTGGACCCCAGACACAGGCATCATTCCCCAGGAGAGGCTCTTTAGCTGACTCACAGACTCCGAGTTTCTGGGAAAAGAGCAACAGCACAGTCAGCACCTTCCTAATTGCAACAAGAGATCTCAAGTCCAGCCTTATGCCTGAGCTTCCACCTGAGTAAGTGTGGAAGCTGCACTGAGACAGCTGCAGGTGCTCTCACTGAAGTCACACCTGCAGCTGAACCAGCAGCTATGAAGCCGTAACCTGACGCAGGGGAGAATTGAGTTACTGCAGCTCCTTCGTATCAAGTTGTGAAAAACAGATCTTCCAGAGAGGGACCTTTCTCAAGAAATGTCACTTTACCTCCCACCACATTCAGGGCACATCACACCCTGTCACTGAACCTCAGCAATGGATAACCACTGGCAGCTCTCTCCTTCTGCCCTTCCTTGTGCTAGACTGGCAGTCCGACAGCTGTCCATTCAGGAAGCCCCAGGCCTCACACAAGGGGCTTGCTCCAAGCATTCAGTACGCTGATTTTGATTCCAGCAGGGTTTCTGCATGCTGGGCACTGAAAGGCACTCAGGACAGTAGGCAGGACTGTATCAGAGCCTGCACTAAATAAAACCAAATGCAATACTCACAGTGCAAACAAAAGTGGGATCCATCACCTCTGCCAAGAGTTGCACAACCACGGGTTCATACTGTTCCACAAACTGCACACACTGTAACAAAACACAGGGTGATTTTCCTGCTAGAGCCTCTGAATGCAGAGAAACGTGTGGTTTACAGCAGGCAGGCCTGCCTGCTACCCCGAACACCCCAACAACACACTCCACAAGGATAAAGCAGAGGCTTGAGCTCTGCAGACAGCAAAGGAGTCAGGCACCAATCACACAACTACATCATCGTTTCTGCTAGCTCATACCTGCCTGCAGCTGTCTGCAGACAGGCTGGGAGGAGATAAGGGGTCAACAAGGAAAAGAACCAAACAGGATAGGCTTTGGGAAAAGAACCAAGCAGGAGAAGCTTTGACTGCAAAGCTTCATCTCTGATCGTGGAGATCACACCTGTCTTAAGAGGAAAGCACACGGAACCAGTTGGAGACAAACATCCTGAGCAGGACAGCAGCAAGGACTCCTAAGCACTTGTGCTCGAGTTATTCCCTCAGACCAGGCAGCAGCAGGAACACTTCCTGCCAGAACAGCCTCTCTCCCTCTAGTGGAGAGGTCAGCTCCAGAGCTGAGGAAGATGCTGCTGCTCTCAGCAGCACCAATTAATAAACCAACCACAGCTATTAAACAGCTTCACAGCAGGAAGAGCTGTTCCACAGCTGCTTTAAGCCTCTATATTCTATCCCCAGTAAACTCACAAGAAGCTGCCACTTGCTGACGCTCAGCAGCCACCTAATAAGATTTTCAGGTAAATCTTGGTATCAGTGGTCTAACAGTTGTCCCACTGGAATTACATCAGTCTACTTCCAATTACTTCATTAATCCCCTGAACAGGATGAGTATTGAGGAAAAAAATAAATAAAACCTTCAACTGTTCCCACCCGCTGTTCTCAGAGGATTTCCAGGCAAACCTTTCCTGACTGCAAATTAGTTCAACAATCCAGCCAGTCAATTCAGGCCCTTAAAAGCAGACATCTACTCAAAGGACTGCCAACTCCCAAGGACGGGAACTGAGCAAACCTAATCCCCCTGCACCCCAAACTCCTCCCAGACTTTAGCAGAGAAGGCTGTTACAAAAACCAGTAAGAGAAGCTGCTCTCTGGTTTTCCCAAATACTCTGCAAGATGTCCCTGCCTATGGCAGGAGGGTTGGAATTAGATAGTCTTTAAGGTCCCTTCCAACCCAAATCACCCCAGGATTCTGCTATTCATCCTTCTGTTTATCTCCATCTGCCTTGCCCTGACTGGAAGGCAGGCTGCTACACAGCAAGGTCATTCAACTGCCTCAGATCAAGCCTCTTCCCCCTTTTTTTTGCTCTACTGCATAGGAGAAGCTGCTATGCTTTGGTGCTAATTAGTAAAGGGAAAAACCTGTGAAGGATCAGGTTGCTGGACACAAGCCAGTCCCAGCTGCACCTGTGGACAGTTTGTCTCCAGCCAGAGACAAGGCATTTGGCCAAACACAGAGACCTCTGTTAGGAGTACCTGGATATTTATAGCAGAAGTAGAGACACTTGAGAGACGGACCTAAAATTAGCATGTAGACAGAATATCAGGTGAAACACTCAGAAAATGAGGTTAAGCGTAATTGTCACTGTTAGGACGTATGTAAACCAAAGAAATCAACAGGGACAGTTCCCAACCACCAAGACCACGGCTTTTTAGTCTGCCTCCTGCACAAACACCTTACCTGTTCACTGACAGACTCTGGCAGGAAGTGACAGACTTTTTCCAGTAAAGCTTCGATTTCAGCTGTCGTGGCATTCTTCTCTAGCTCTTTGTCTGCATAAGCCACCACCATCTTGCAGATATCACAGAAGCCACCTGCAGGTTTCACTACAACTGAGAAAGAAAATAAAAAACAAACCAAACATCAGTGCTTGTTTCGTTTCCCCCAAAGAGAATGAAGAGGCAGTATCAGCAAAGTGTCCTCAAAAGAGATCTTGTCGTAGGTGAACCAGCTCATTTGGAACACCACAGACCCCTCATCACCCACCTGGCTGCTGGGGAAGCTTGCTGACTGCACAGCATTTCAGCATGGCACACACAGCTTCAGGATTTGTTGCCTCCAAGAGCATGTCAATCACAGCCTGGCCATAGACATCGATGAAGTCCTTGCACTGGTCCTTGACACCTCCCGGCAACAGGCGGCAGACCACTTCCATCTCATGCACAATCTCCTCCTGAAGCACAGGGTGGGAGGAGGAGTAAATGAGGGAGAGAAATGCGACTCAGTTCACAAGCTCATCTTTTCTGTCCCACCCAGGATAGAAACTTTGCTGTTGTGAAAACAGGCAATAAAATTAACTTTCCTTCCCCCTTCAGTGCAGCCCCATCTCAGCCAAAGCCTAGGAAAGGATACCATGCCCACCACTCACACACCTCTGTCTTGTTGCTCTCCAAGAGGCCAGTCACTTCTTTCACCATGGTCTCACAGATTTCACACAAGGAAAAAGTCTTCTCTTGAACCGAGGCCTTCTGAGTACACAGAAGAAATACACAAACAATAAATCAGCACTGGACCCCATTTGACAGGGACAATTCCTAACAGCATTTACGTAGCTGCTCAGTTAGGGCAGTATTCAAAAGGTCACACAGAACTCAAAGCCAACCTCAAAGGTCTCAGTAAAAAGCCCATCTGAATGAACAGGCATCTTGTATGACTAATTTTACGACTACAACCCCTAGGCTGTATAAGGAGTTGAATTTACTAGACACAAAGAAATAAGCAATCCCACAGAGACAGAAGTCAAGAGAAATATATAGTGGTTTTTAAAATACTTTAATAGAGGACAGCATTTCCTAGAATTGAGAGCACCCTCCTGTTTGCAAAAGAAACCTTTTGAGAAGCCAAGGTGCTTCTCCAAACTCAGAGCTTCAGCATTCTGACTCTGATCCCTCATCTGCACATGCAGAGTGCTGCCCCACTTTTAAAAGGGATCAAAGTATTACTCCAAACAAAGAGCAAAACTCGAAGTGAGCATTTACATTTAAGGTGTCATTCAGAACTGCTGGAACAAGAGCTCCCCTTTCAATCCTGAAGCATTACCTTGTAGCTCTGGTTCAGTGTAGGCTCTGCTGTTCAAACCAATCAATCAGCTTTCCTACTTCACAAATCAGCATCAGAAACAAGAAAAGGCCAGGAATTTATAAGCAGGGAGACTTGGATTATTCTGTGCATAAAAGGTCATCTTTTTCTATTTCACTGAGTTTGTTACACTAAAGCAAAAAGGAAAGCAAAGTACAAAAAGCCCATCTCACCTCCACAGTTTCCATTTTCACCTCATGAACCACCTGAGCCGGCACCAGAGGCTGAAGGGGAACAGACTTCACAGAAGAACAGAACCCAACCATGGCACAAATGTCCTTTGGTTGCTGGAAAGAGATGTATAAGCAATTTTCAGAAGTCTAGAAGTCTCTGCCCTTTCTACAGTGCCTGTGAGCAGGCACAGAGAACAAAATTTTAAAAGCCTCCAACACAACAAAAAGTTTCATGACTACTTCTACTTCAAGTATTGCCAAAGCATTTGGTAAGGTTATAGGCAGGACAGCTACTGGACGAAATTTAGCAGTTCCTGTTAAAAAGAGGTTTAAAACCCCATGTCCCATGAGCCACACTACACGAGCCCTTCAAAAGGAGTTGACTTAAGAGCTACCAACACCAAAACAGGCCACCAGCAGCATCACATCACACCTGCATCCACAAAGCTGCTCCCCAGCTTTAAGTAATCACAGGAGAGGCCAATTATCCTGACTTCAGAGTTCACCCAAAAAAGCTGAAAGAAATGCCTAGAAGAAAAAACCTCTCCTCATCCACAAACTACCTTCTTTAAAGCTGCCAGAAACATCACATTCTGCAAACAGAAACAGTTTCTCGCATCACTGAACATAGCCTACAAGAAACAAAAGTTGAGCTTGTTAAAACCCAGGCCTAACCATCTGTACTGCAACAACTGAACTTCCAGTGTTCTCAAAGTAAGAGAAAACAGCAAACAGAAAAAAAGTCTTTAAAAAGGCCTTCTTTCTCAAAAAACCATGCTCTTCACGCATTTCTTTTTTGAAACATACATTACTAAATGCATAAAGAAATGCCAGACACAAGGCAAACTGCTCTAGGGAAGATACCCAAAGTGAGAAAGGCTGTACAGAGTGAGACACAAAACTTGAATTTTCCCACTTAAAGTCTACTTAAGCTAGAAAAAGACACCCTTGGTCCTATAGGTAATTAGAAGATCACATCTCACCTGTCACAAGCTGCCTACACCAGAGGCTTATCCCACAGTTAATATTAATACATCATGCCACAACCTCATGCACAGGCAAAAGCAGCACCTCAGAGATACTGTGCTGCTTCAGACTACTCCAGGCAGCACCTCTAAGTCAAGCCCTTTGGTTCATGCATTATAAGAAGCAGTTCCAGGTATTAATGTTACAGCAACACCCACATACACACATGTTCTCTCATAGAGAGATGACAGACACAAGGTCTCACAGGACAGATTAAATTAAAAGCCCAAATTGCTCTAGGAAGTCTTCCTATTTTCATTCATATCCTTCAAATGTCTGTACCATTGTCCTAGATTCTAAGGTTAACCAAGGAAAGACTTGGGGACAGCTTTGCTCAAGCCCTTTTGAGCCCAGACTTTAAACCAGCAGCTGACAGGAGCCACTGGCATACTTTTTCCACATCTATCCATCTTCTGTAAGAGGGAGGATATTTTCTGCTCTACTGGACAAAGCATAATCAAGTTGAAATCTTAGCAGCACAAAGTGGTATCTGGAGCTGGAAGTAGGACTGATGCACTGGAGGACACCTATAGTCTTTCTCTGTTTTAATCACATAAATATCCCTTGTATCTGTCAGCAGTGAGTACAATCACACCAAGTGTACAGCTAAGAGAGCAAGAAGTGAACTGCGAGCCCTTTAAGAGCAAAGGGTGAACTACAAGCAGGCTATCACCACAGGCAAGTTGCTCACCTACCTGATCCTTCTGTTGACAGGGGAGATTGGAGACAGAGGAAGAAAGGAGAAATTGAAGATAACAGTTAAGAGAAAAAACACATCAAGCACTTGGAACTGCATATATTCTTTCCACGAAGATAATGGAATATGACACAGGCCCCACCCCAAAGATCCTCAGCTACAGCAACTCACATTTAATTGCACAGTGCTAACCAGCATTATTCATTTGCAGTTAAGGTATCCTGGGCAAACTACCTCCAAAGAGTCTGGACACCACTCTGATGCATACAAGATGTAGTCACATTCCAATTTCAGGTATTAACAACACACTGCATTGCAATGCTTAGAATCAGAAACTAAGTGCTGTTAGAACAAAGACTGACTTCCCCCCAGATGTTTAAGAAATAGGATGAGCTTCTAAGTAGCCTTCAGCAACTGGAAACAAATTTGCCAAATTCAGGTTCAAGCCAGCCACATTTTCGACTCAGAAACTCACCTGTAATTTTTTATGTCACCTGTGGCATCTGTGGACTGCTCTCTCTAAGGAAAGGCTTAGCCATTTTTTAAGGTCCTCAGCTCTCTGGATAAAGAGGTGCTAGGGAGGTGGTCAGAGGTAAATGTATGCTGCTGCAGAAGGTTCCCTTCCCATACATGTTGCTGCTCATTTTCCATGGCTCTTGTCAAGAGCCCAGAGAGCAGGAACCTTGAGACAGCAATTCCCTTGCTTCCAGGAGACACCTTATCTCTAACACGTGAACCAATTTTGCAATACTGGGACAAAGACAACTCTAATATCCTTAACACAGTATTTGGGGGAGGAGAGAAGTGGTGTAAGTACCAGACTGAGATAAAAGAACATAAAGGAACATGTATAATGCGTCTTCACATTTCAAAGGATTAGAGTGCCTTTTGCACTGCAGAAGTGGTTATAAAATGGAAGGAAACGTGCTAAAGAAAGCATCCTGAAACTGAAATTACTATCCAATTGAGCACCAAGCTCAAAATTAACACCAAGACTAACAGAGCAAGGGCTCTCCCCAAAGTTTTACCGCAGTGCATGTTTCCTGTTTCCAAAGAAGCTAGCTACACAAGGCAGAAAAATGAACTGAGAGCAAATATGACACTCTGATCTTACCATGTGCATCATCATCTGGATGGCCAAGTCAGAATACTCTGAGATGTAGGTCTTGCACTGCAGAAAGTGGGAAAACAAAGTCTCGTGACTATCAAACCACTCACACTGTAGAGTTCATCTAGAATTTTCTACGACATCTCAAGGTATTAATTTACCAGCTCTACTTCATAGCAACAGGTCTTTCAGAGCTTGTCCCAAACACAAGATGCCATTTCAGGTTACAAAACTGCTGCACAGGTAACTGCTTAACCTTCACTCTTCCTCTCAGGGCAAAAAGTCCTCCTCCACATTGATATGACTGCATTACCCAGCCAGACCTTTTTTGCGAAAAAGGCCTTTAAGGGCTAGAGGCAATCTGGAGTCCTTATCCTCCTCCCCAGTCCCACACATCCCACCCAACTTTCCTGACCATGAAGTTTACAGTTTCAGAGTTGTTATTGTTATACTGTGTTAACACATGCAACAGAGTCTCCTTTGTGGTGTTAAATAGAGAATATGATCAGAGGATTAAGGGATTGAGCAAACTATTTTATGTTTGCTTACAGGAACAGAGTTTTTCAACAAACAAGGGCAGTTTACCATATCGGACATCCCAGGTCCCAAACGGTCACACTCCTCCTTGGCATGAGCAACCAAAGACTTCACAAAAGAGGAGTTTGTCTTCACAGCTTCCTGAACATCAGTGACCAGCTGAATGCAATCCTGGCACACATCCCCACTCGCCTGGACAAATGGTGAAAGGAAACTGAAGCTGACATAACTTCACATGACATGTTTTAGAAGCTCCTGTTACCACCAAGTTTTACAAGCTATTCTGAGCTATGTACAAACATTAATAAATACCCTGTAGAATACTTTGAAGCCTGAGCTAGTAGGGAGATGAGCTACTGCTGGCGTGTGCACCAGCCACTAGATGGAGATTAGGTACCTACTTAGCTCCAAAGCCAAGATAACAGTTAAGAGACCCAATCTTCAAATCTCTTGGTTTTGTTACAGACCACAATGGGGAGGTTTCTAAATCTGGCATAGATCTTTCCTGCTCCACCCACAGCAGCTTGTTCTCAACCCACTCCCTGCTCAACTCCCACACCCCGGCTTGCTGTCAACACTCAGCCTCTGCACCCACGTTCATTGCCTCATCTATTCCCCTTTGTCAACAATTTGTTCTTTTTCAATCCAGTCTGTCACCTCTACATTCAGAGACAAAGGCATCCCCTGAGGGGCACAGCTAGCAAGGTTGCTCAAAAAGATGGGAAGAGCTGTCCTCCCTTTGAACCCTAGTGCCAAGCTTTCTCTCAGAAGAAATTGTTTCCAGCAAGACCTGCTCGATTACCACAGTCCTGGATGGCAACAGCACAGCACAAGACTTGCCTTTACAGACTGCAGAACTTAATCCAAGATTATACATATGGTCCACACTAGAACAGCCCTGGCACCCTTACCTTAGGCTTCTGCTTGGGCTTGTCCTGAGGGTAAAGGAGAAGCGGCACGTTAGCCATGAACGGGGATGCCAGTTCAGAGAAATCCAGCTCTGGGATCTTATTGGTCTGGAGCTGCTTCTGGAGCTTCATTGCTGCAAGGTGCTTCTGAAGGGACTGGCACAGAGCGAGGGCACTGCACACAACCTCAGGCTTATCCTGGGTGGACAAGATACACGCATAAAGCTCCAAACTGATGTCACTTTTGAAGTTCAGAGCAAAGAGTCATTCAGCTGAAACATGGTAAGACAGGGAAAATGTTTCACAGCAAGGAAGCAGTCTTCAAACTAATGCTACTGGTGATCCACACAGGATTGAAGGATCATATGCACAATCTTAGGCAGACGAGAAATTCGGGCATCAACAGGAGCACAACTTTTAATACTAACAGGTGAAAATAGTTATCTACTTACGAGCTCTTCCTTGATCACATCCATGATAACTGGTAGGTAGGAATCCACAATTTCTTTGCACTCAGAGACCAGGCCTGGGTCAGGAAGAAACTCGCACGTCTTTTCCAAGTAAGAGCGGATCTCATCCTATGAAAGATGAGGTACGCAAAGACAGATTATCTCTCTCTCTCAAATGGTTCTTCCATTCCCAAAATGCACAATACGAAGCCTGAAACAAGCTCCTCAGACTCACGTAGGTCCAGGTAGCAACAAGCAAAACTATAATGAGGTTCTGCACTACAGATATATTTCCCTCAGTTCTGGACCTTTGATGGGACCCTGCCACAGCAAAAAACATGTGTGGCCTTCACAGTCCAGCCTTACTAGAACAGAACATTGACATTTAAGAGGAAAAAGTGAAATTATGGGCTCGTGGGACAGTGACTTGTTTACACAAAGTACTCACAGGCTGCCAAAGAAAAAGGGAAGCAGTGCCCACAAACCAAATCAATGGCCACTTGGTGTAACCACCCACTCCTAGAGCCTGTGGTACCCCACCTTTTAATACTGATGCCCCACTGGCACAAGAACAATTTTATTAAGCATCTACATTCAATCAGGGATGTGTTAAGGCATGGGAGGCTCTAGAATCTGCTAATTTCTAAACCAGCAGAGGCTGTTTAAAAGCCCTTTCCCCTGCACTCCAGTCCCTTTCAACATCTGCTGCTTATGTTAGGAAAACAACACAGACTACTCTTCCACCCCCTCACCATGAGATCTTGAAACCAAATAGTGTTTTGGGGTGAGGAGAAAAGGAGCTCTGCTTACCTCAGTGCCATTATCCTTCAAAACCTTGCCGGCCACTGTCACAAGCTCCTTACACAAGTCACAGGGAATACTGCTCTGGAGAGCAAAGCAGAGAGTTACTTGGAGAAAGAATCAAGTGCCTGTAAGAGCAGTGTGTGAACAGCAACACAAAGAACAAACATTACACCTGGAATTAAGTTAAGGAAGAAATACTGGTTGAGGCCAGGGTGGGTAGAGGTATTTTTAAACAAAGAGTGAGGCTATTTCAAGCATGTCCAGTTCCAGTTTCTTCAGTATGAAGAAACCAACGCTATATGAAAAAGCTGGCATGCTACCACTTGCTCATTTCACCTCATCCCAGTCCCTTGAAATACAGAGTTGATTGCCCCAAGACACCTTCTCCTTTTACCTTTTTCTTCAGAGAGTCCACACTTGCTAGAAATCTTAGAGCATTTCAGGCTGCTCCAACCATTATAGTTGTGCTCTGACATTTCTCCTTTCCCCCACTTTTCCTTAAACTATCTCTGCACAGACATAGCCAATGTGGACTGAATGCATCTGTAATTAAAACACCTTTTTCTCCCCTAGAAAACTGTGAACCAATACCCAAACTCCAGCTACATCTAGTAAAGCAGCCCTCACATTTAGTGCAAATGCAACTTGAAAACCTGTAACATTTGTACTATTATTTACTGTCATGCCTTCCATAATTTAGCTTATGCTGCATCTTTCTGGGAATTTGAACCTTTGAGAAAGGCCTAAAGAAATACACAGCTTTTTTCATAATAATTGCTCAAGTTCAAAAAAGACTCCTGTGAATTGGGAGTCAGTAATAATACAGAAGAACAAGTGAAATCCACTAGCTCCATTCCATACATTGCTGGGCGATTGTGCAACAGGTCACGGGAGAAGTCAGCAGACAAGTTGTGCAAGGCAGAGCAGTGAAAAGCAACCTTTATCTAGCACCCAAATTAAGGTATGGCAACCTCGGCAGAGTCGGATGCAGCACTTAAATCCAACCGGAGACTTGAGAAATCTTCCTCAGCGCGTGGAGAGCAGCCACCTGAGCCCCAGGTGGGCCTGGGAGGTCTCAGAGGTTGACACTTACCACAGCAGGCTTGTTCCAGACGTTCTGCTGGCAGTGTTTCACCGCCCCGCACTGCGACGCCGTGCGAATGCTCTGACACCACACCTCCGGCCCCTTCACGCACTCCTTCTGCCACAGGACAGGGCTTGCCACAGCTGCCAAAGAGAGCAAACAGAATCAGCCTTTCCAGCTGCATGCCTGAACGACTCCCACTGCAAAGCAAGCAGTTTAACACCACACAGTATAACCACCTGTTTATTAATGTTGTTAAGCACATTTCAATCTAGAAATTTTTGACCTGTCCCAAACACAGATTACAGAGTCTAAGAAAAAAACTAGAAAAGCCGTAAGAGTTGAACTTCCCTCATGAAGTGCCCCAGACTCAGCACCTTAGCAGTCCATGCCCCCATCATGCACCTTTTGTAAAAAAAAATTTTAAAATCTCAAAATAGAAAACCTCATTTTGCTCAGCACACAAGAATTACCAGATGACCGGAAACAGAAAAACTGCTCATGACAGAAATCTACCCCTCAGACATCTGATTCCCAAAGCTACAACCTCCCTGTTCTCCTGTCCTACTGCCACTCCAGCTCTGAACCAGCTTGTAATTGCTGTCTGCATTCCTCCGCCCACATGAACCATCCTGTTCTCACATAGCAAGCGAGAGAGTGAGGAAAGAAATTAGATTAGGAGCCACAACAATGTACACAACACATGGAAGATTTAAGAGCAGGTACAGACCAAAACACTGACCATAAACAGAAAGCTTTAAGAATGTTCTTAAGGAATGTTCTATCATACTTTTTAAACCCACTAAATCTATTTAGACTTCCTTTTTTTCTCCTGGTCAGGTTTTCAACTGCATACAGAAAAATCTGTGGGGGTGAAAAAATGCACCAGTCCTTTTTTGGACATTACCTCCCATCCCAAGTGGGACTGCCATGCAGCAAGTTTTCAATTAAGATACAGAATACCTTTTCTGGACAGTCCTGGTAAAGAAATGTAAAGTATCTGGACTATAAGTAATCAGTAGGACAAGTGAATCAAATGCACGTTTTTGCTGACTTTCCAAGCCTCTTTTTTTCAATCGTGCTGTCTGGACCTGACAACTCAACTTCTCCCAGTTTCTAAAACCATCCTGTCTGTCAGTAAGCTCTGTTTCTTCAGGAGACAATGCCCTACATTGCACTAACCAATCAAGAAACAACTCCTAAGCCCCTACATCATGCAGGCTCCAAAGAAATCCACCATGGTCCAAGCCTACAAGGTTTATAAAAATTTATAAAAAACCAAAACAAAACATAAACCCAGCCTGTTCAAACCTATTAGCTGTACAGGTGTTCTCTTTACATCAATGCCACTTACACGTCACAAAACCCTGTCAAATTACACGGTCAACCACGAGGCAGGAGTTAAGCTGTTTTATTCCTATGAAGCTTCTAGGAAGGTTACAACAGATGAACAATCACTTTCCCATTTCTCATGTCTTGTTCTAGGCAATTAGAGGATCGATTTAAAGCTGAATTACCAGTGCATCTACAAGGTACACGGCCACCACTCATCAAACAGCCAGATAAACACTGCTTTATAGGCATTCTGCAGCCTTCTCAGCTGTTGATTTATAAAGCCTGTTTACACTGGATTTCAGAGGAATCACTCATTTATTTTAAGAAAAACATGCTCTGCACGGCTAATTTTTTTTACACAAGAGCTTGATGCTTGCCACCCTCCCTCCCACTAAAAAGCCTTCATCGCATATGATTCTTGAGCAGAACAGCACACTGGTACTGCTCAGGAGACTGCAGGTGTAGACTTCAAAGCTTCTAATAATGTATGGTTAGCAAAATATTTACAGCCTATTCTAAACTCCAGCATATTGATCTGGATGCCCAAAGAACAGTTAATTTTCAAAGTCAGACTGGCCAGCCAAAGAGCTGTCAGCTCGGGCAGGGTGACAATAAACAAGAATACACTTGGTTGAGGGAAAGTTATTCTTCCCTTTCAGATACTGGCATTGAACAGTGGTAGGAAGGCTCTGGAAGGCTGAGTCAAGCTCTGAATAAAGTCAGTCAAGACCTGGACTTTAAACAGTGGAACTAAGGGTTCCCAACTATTTACAAGTACAGCTTTTAACCTATGCCTTTATCAAAAGACAATCACTCCCCCTACATCGAAACATACTGTAAACTACAAAACTAAACCATACAACTCCAGTAATAATTACTCCAAGCAGTCTCTCAAACTCTTGATTTAGGAGAGTGTTTTAAAGCCAAATGGAGGCATTCATGCTGTAACTTGCATTGGTTTGATCAGGCTCTTAGTGAGGTTTCAGGTTTTGCTTTTTTTTTTTTTTTCACTTTTAAGATCCTGCCACTGTATGACTTTTCAGATCTGTACCAGCTTCACCACAATGCTGTTCCTTCTTCCTCACAGTCTTAACAATACACCATTATTAAGTGCATGACAAAAATACTATGCTTCAGATTTATTTTTACTTATCAGCTCTGTTGGCTGTATGACTTTCACAAATTCCCTGCTGCATGGCTTCTGTATCAAACAGATGCTCACACAGTCACAATGCTCCAACTTGTTCACAAGGAGGAAGAAAAAAAAGTCTTAAAATTAGATTGATTTTTGACAGTGCATTAACCACTTCACGCCTCTGACTGCACTGATTCCCTGCATTACATCTCATCAGCTTGAAAAATAAGTATTTTCTCAGAAGGGGTGTAAACAGCAACATTTTGTTCAGATTCTGCTCAAAGCAGTGCCACTGGGCACACAGTCACCTCAAATTTGAGAAGGACACTAATGTCACCTGCCACCCTCTAGAGAGGGCCAAAGACAATCTTACAAGAACTTGAAAATAACAGGGAGGGGGAGGCAGAAGGAGTAAGCTGTTCATAAGCCAGTGAAAAATAAAAATTAGTTTTAGGATGCAAGTAAGCACTCCAAACACTTTCCCACCAGTATTTATTTAAAGTCCTCACTCCTGCATGACATCAGAGCAAGAGGAAATGCCACTATACCTACTGACTTTTCTGTCAAAAAAGCCAACAGATTCAGGAGACCTAAATCAACTACAGCACAGGATGAACCTACAAGATGAACTTACCTACAGAAAACAGAAAATTATGGAACAGCAGCGTCCTTTCAGCTGCAAAGGACATGGGGAAGTTCTTTTCTTCTGAGAAGACAACTCTAAATTTTATGTTTTCAGTACAGATCTTTCCAGTCAGACACTGACTAAACAGATATGTTAGGGCCACACATGGCTGGCACATTTTAGAGCAGCTACAGAACAAAGATGACACACATTAATCATGGGCTCTTTTCTGACACCTTCCACAGCGACTTCAACCACAGTTAAATTTTTATTAGCTTGTTCTGTATCATGTGGAAGTACTTTTGTTTGAAATATCTGATATGAAAGGATGCACCTTCATTGCAACCATATCCACCTTCCCTTTCTGAATATCCTGGGAAAAATAGAAACAAAGCTAAAAAACCTCTGCATTAATCCAGATCTTGCAGATTCAGAAAAGAATAGCTAGAAATTCTTTACTGTTACCACTTTTTCCCTTTTAGCTTTTTCTCCTATTTAACTATGAAACAGAATTTTCCCCTCATATATTAACTTATATCACAGCAAAACCAAACATGCCAGTGAAGTGTGTTAAGACCTTGTGCTGTCCCAGAACCAATAGTTTTGAGTTTTAACTCTTCCCTCCATATAGCCTTTGCTACAAAAGGAGCAGCACCTTAACATGGTATTTCACATCCCAGCACCACAGCAACCCAAGAGAAAGCAAAGCACCAACAGTTACCTCACACAGCTCTCAATGCTTGACAGATAAACCCAAGGGACTACTTCTTCCTTTATTATCTCTGGCATCTATTTATTTTATATACTGTTCTTCATCTAAGGTCCTCCATTTTTGAACAGATTTCTCCTTTCTCTGTAGATCAGCTCTCAACAGTCACATGTCATGCCCAACAAGACCTGTCCCTCCCGTTTCCCGAAGTTCTTGCAAGCCACTATTTTTAGAGCATCAAACAAGTTAATCTGTGAAGGCCAAGGTGTTTCTTTACTCGTCCTCTTCACTGGTTTTTCCCCGCTTGAACCACTTCACACGTGGCTTCTTCAATTTAAGAAAAAACAGCCTTTGCTCTACCAAGTTTACCCTAACATACAGACACAAATGGTGTGATGGTCCCCTCAGAAAACATCCCCTTTTCCACTTGGCCTATAGAGCCACGCATGTGAAAGCACAGCTCAGTTCTTCACTCCAAGAAAGAGGAACCTAAAAAAAAGCTGACAGTGTCTGGATTACCATTCTGCAAGGACGGCTACAGGAAAATTGCTAGGCAATTACCTTTCTTGGAAAACACCTTCCCTTCCCTCAAGCCTTTGTCTCACTCTTCTTCCACGGAGAGCCAGCCTGAATTTTTTCCCCTAGATTCTCAGAAAAACATCCTAAGAAATCTCCTCCAAAGCTGCACTGAAGCTAAAAATGAGACTTAAAAGTTAACACCCTAGATAAGCATCAATGAACAGGGATTCTAAGGGGCCAGACCAGGTTCCCTAAAGAGCCAAAGGATGAACCAGAAAACAACCATCCAGAACTAAAAGAAATTCAACCTGAAAATTCCAGCCTCCTCCAAACCCAACTGCTAGAAAATCCCTTGGTTACAGACAAATTAACCTGTAATTTGGAAAACAAAAACACGAAGAAAGTGCTGAGTTGCTATTCAACTCAATGGATTGAAGTAAAATGTGAAGATCATTTACGGTGCTGTCAACTCTGATGCTTTTGTGACAGTCCAACTTGTGCGAGTGTATTAACCCATTCATCAGGAAGGATGTTATTCCCAGGCTGTCCTACTTGCAATGTTAAAAAAAAGAAAAAATCATTCATTATCTCCCAGAGACACTACAGACCATGCGAATGCATCAGCCTCTGCCATCTGTGCTCTGTTAGTTACTGACTTTTCCCCACGCCCTTTGAGACTTGCAAAAGCAAAGCATGTTTAAATTGAAGAAGTCAAGGGGGATCAACTTCTCTTCACCAAAGCTTACGAAGTGTCAACAAGTGAAGGAGGGACCCCAGCCTGAACTTCTCTGAAGGGCTCAATACTCCACAGCCTCTCTGGTCAGTCAATGAGTAAAACTTCTAAAGTTGTAACTGCATCACACACCAGTGACTCTTGCCAAAGGGCTGCTATGCCTCTGGATTAATGAGGCAGTGAAGTGACCATAACATTTGAGGGATTACAGGCAATTTGAAGAAAAATTGGAGGAAGTGTGGCTAGCTGTTAGCAGCATTTCAGTCAAAAATGAGTCTTCCTGTCCAGTATCTACTGATGAAAAACCAAGCTTGAAACACTTCTAACTAGCATGATGGGCAAGAAATGAGTTTGGAGTTAACACCACAAGCAGGCTCTTCCTCAAAGTGAGGAACTCATTCTCATTTTGGCACACTGCCTCTGCTTCAGGTGCTCCCTTGCTTCCCTCACCAGAACACAAGCATGACAAGAGAAGCAGCTTGTGTAGGTACAAGCAATCACAATAAAGTTAAAGACAGCAGAGAACTGGATGAGCTGGGACAGCAAAATCACCTCTACTGGTCCAGTAAATTGTCCCAGGTAACTACCAAAGGTTGCAAGAGAATAATTTCCAAGTTGGCCAGATGTTGCCAAGCAAGGCCTGACTTCTGCCTGAGATTTTTTCTATGGCAGAATCCAGAAGAGATAAGTGGATGTTCTAGGGCACCTGGTAGTCATCAGGAGTAAGCGGTCCCATACAGTATGCTAAGATATTCCCAAAAGACTATAAGCAGCATTTTTCCCTACAGCAGATGCCTGCAGAAATACACTAAAATGTTTGGGGCATACTTGCTGTCCATTTCCATTCTTTCTGGTTTTGTTCTGAGAGATTTTTGGTGGGGGCAGGGGACAGATTTCATGTGAGTCTCTGCAGAAATCCTGTATTTAACATCCCCTTTTCACCAGACAAATACATCCACAGCACAAAGACTGGGAAAATCTCCTATCTGGCATCTGAAACCAAATATTGCCCCATGATCATATACAGAGAAGCACTGCCCTAAAATACAAACACACACTTCAACACAGCCTTTTTAAATTGCAATAGGAACTCTGATATTTTAGTAGCAGCAAATTAATTGCATTTAAAAGCTGCTCCATTAAAAAAAAAAACAAAAAAACAGAAAGTGAGTAAATCCTTTCAAGAAAAAATAAACTCTCTTATAGAGTTCTAAGGCGTTGCCCCAACCTGCTTTGAAGAATCAGATCTACACGAGATACTGAAACAAAAACCCATGGCGGGCAGCAGTAACTGCTTCTCCCACAGACACAAAATCAAAATGCCCCTGCATTTTATACCAGAAAAACCTTCCCTGAAATAGCACAGTCCAACCTCCCAGGGAGCCTCAGCTGACATCAGGTGGCACATCCAGTTTTGCTGACAAGCTCCCTCTCGCTTGCTCCACCCTCCACATCATCTCCATGTTCGGAGGCTGCCAGAAGAGCTCCTTTGCGGTGCATCAACAGCACAAACCAGGAGTGCAGAAAGGCCGCGCTGGGCTCGGGCAGCTCTGCGGCTCCGATGGTGCATTCAGCCAGGCGTGACCAGGAGCAGGCAGAACGGCTGGCTCAGCTCCTCCAGACACAACCAAGAGCAACCCTTTCTATTTATACCTCCCCGGCAAACAAGGAAGGGATTGTGCAAGGGCAGGTTTACACAGGGCACATGACTGGTGTGATATCAAAGCACCGGCTTCGGTATGTGACAGCCTGACTGACGGTGCCTCATAGCCACAGCTACTCCTCCAAGAAAACACAGATCTTATTTTTATATAATCACAGCACCATTTAGGTTGGAAAAGACCCCTAAGATCATCAAGTCCAACCTGTGACCAATCACCACCTTGTCATCCAGACCAGAGCACTGAGTGCCAGGTCCAGACGTTTCCTGAACACCTCCAGGGATGGTGTCTCCACTGCCTCCCTTGGGAAGCCCATTCCAGCGCCTGACAATCTTTTCTGAGAAGGAATTTCTCTTGATTTCCAACCTGAACCTCCCCTGGCACAGCTTGAGGCTGTGTCCTCTCATCCTGTCACTTGTTCCTTGGGAGCAGAGCCTGACTCCCCCTGGCTCTCCCCTCCTGTCAGGGAGTTGCAGAGAGGGAGAAGGTCCCCCCTGAGCCTCCTTTTCTCCAGGCGGAGCCCCTTTCCCAGCTCCCTCAGCTGCTCCTCACTGGACTTACCCTCCAGACCCTTCCCCAGCTCCATTCACTTCTCTGGACATGCTCCAGCACCTCAGTGTCCTCCTTGTAGTGAAGGCCCAGCACAGGGGGCCAGTCACTGCCCTGGTCCTGCTGGATACACCACTGCTACTACAAGACACCCTCCACTCTTCTCCTAATTTAATCTGCAGCAGTGGGCTGCACCAGCCTGGCTTTTTTTTGGTTAGGAACCACACTGATAGCAGAACAAGCCTGCAAACTACAGAACACAGTCCAATTATCTGCCTTATCCACATACCCAAGAAAATTCAAGCAGGCTAACTCAGCCCACAAATTTCCTGTCCCCAGATGTTCTGACCAGTGTTTGCTAGAGGAATTACACATTAACTTGAATCTTCCTTCCTTACAAGGCTTTAAGTCTACTATTTCAGGGAAGGCGGGATGTGAAAAGTCATATCCTCAAAATTTTTACTTTCCACTCCCAACTTAACTTTTAATTCAGCAAAAGGAGGGAAATATTCAGTTACAGAAAAACTGAGTCCTGCTTTAACAGCACACCCAGCCTTCCTTGTCCTTTCCTGGCCTCAAAGACAGGGAATAATCAGTGTGCATCAGTAGTCCGGAGATGCCAGGACCTGTACACCCTGCTTTAATTTCTCCGTGTCTCCCTTAAAGGGAAGATGCACAGAAGCCCTGTAAGTAGGTCAACCAAAAACCCTCACGGCCTGTAAGGCAGCCAAGTGACTCCATTAGGATCTGACAAGGGTGACTGAATTTTTACACAGCTAATTAGCAAGCTCGGCAGACGAAAACGGTGTTTCGGGCTGTCACAGCAAAATCTTCAAGAAAATCTGCATGGTAGGTGAGGCAATTAGCATTCATAACAGAACCCTGGTGATAAAAGACAGCTGTTTATTTGTGTTAAAAGGGGTGACTTCCTAAGGAAAAACAGGCCTGACTAGTCTCCAGCTACCCTCAGCTGCATACCATGCCTTTAACAGGTAGGCCAAGCAAACTCTCATTGCTGAACTGGTTTCTCATTACAATTTCCCTAAATACACTGGTGGGAAAGCTGGTGGATACTTCAAGGTGAAGCCTTTTCACACAAGAAACTGCAATGATTTCAGCAATTTGGAAACAGCCCCAGAAGGAGTGGTAACTGATGGCAGCGGATTCAGTGCAGAGCAGACTCCAAAGACACTATTAAAGCAGATAAACATGCAGAATGAAAGCTGATACTTGCTTTCTTGCTTCCTGCCTGAAAACTCTGAAATAATCCATTAAACTGTCCGCAAACCAGCATATTAAATATTATTAGTACACCTAGTGGAAGGTGTCCCTGTCCTCAGAAGGGGGTTGGAACTAGATGACCTTTAAGGTCCCTTCCAACCCAGGCCATTCTATGATTTTATGACATTAAAACTACAGTAAAGTACAAGACTCATGTACAATCATGAAAAATTTCACAGGATTATTTACTGTACTATGCCAGCTGGTTACTCCTGTGGCCTTTAAACAGCCAGTCGGGCTGCTTTTTTTTTTTTTTGGTTGCCTTTTGAAATGCTGAAGGTTAAACTTGTGAGCAAATAAGCTTTAAGATTAAAACAGTCTAACTTAGAAGAAAATTCTCCAAGTAACTGTGCACATCACAGTGTAAATCCTTATATTTTGGGGGTTCTAGCTATTCCACCCCACAACCCAAAGGTGTATTACCACTTGTCAGACTATGAGTCATTTCTGTACCCCTGTCAAGCTTCTGCAATGTACAAAACACAAGCATTGCATGTTCTAACCTCTAATCCTACAGCTAAAGGGAGACTAGCACCTATTCCCCCTATCACTTTCACCTCAGCAACAACAGGCAACAAGGCAGCGAACAGCAAAATCAGTGGAATTTTCCATATGGAGCAAGAGCTCCTAATGCAAAACACAACAGCAAAGGCAACCTCCCGCCATCTGCAAGAGGATTAGCAGCCATCTATCCCTGAAGTGACAGAGATAAGCAGCGCTGGTGGCAGGAAAAACAGTCCCTCCCAACTGTCCCCGCCAACCTGGCGTCTGAGCTGCCCGATTCGCGTCGGACGTGGATGCACATCGACCACAGTGCCGTAGGGAAGTCATTTCCCTACCAGCAGCGGGAACGGCCGGATCCTCACGGGGACTCCCCCCTTCTCCCTGCGTTTCCTTGGCGCTATTTTTGGGCGGCCCTCTCCCCCAAAACACGGCCTTTCCATCACAGCCATCCCGAAGGCGCCCTTGAAACCCCCACTCCCACCGCCCTCCCTCATCGCTGCTTCGTCTGTGTGGGATCTGCGAGCGGGTCCTGCGGGGGAATACAAACAGCGCTAGGACCGGCCTTCCCCCGCTCCGCGCTGCCCTCGTCCCGCGCACGCTGGGCGCTCAGAGAACCTCTGCCCGAGCCCTCCGGAACTCAGCTGGATGGGAAGCGGGCTCGGGAGGCAGAGGGCAGCGCTTACCGGCGGCCAGGAGCCCGAGGAGGCTGAGGAGCCCGAGGAGGCTGAGGAGCCCGAGGATCAGCGCCCGCGCCATCGCTCCCGCTCTTTGCCCGTCTGCAATGCGGCGCTGCCGGCACCGCCCGCTCCCGCCCTTATATAGGGGCAGGACGCGCACGCGCGCTCGCCGCCCCGCCTCCCGCGCACGCGCAATGGCGGGGCAGGGGAGGGAGGGAGTGTGAGGGGCGCGAGGCGTCTCGGGGCCGCGCAAAATGGCGGTCGCGGGTCCGTGTTTGAGGGGCCGGAGGTGCGGCTCCCCGGACCCCTCTGCGAGCCCCCGCCGCTGGCAACGGCGTTGTCTGGCCGGGAAGAAAAAAAAAGCCTTCAAGGCGATTTTTGCCTCCACGGGCTCTGCTCTGAGGCAGTGGGAGTCCCAAAGGCAGGAGTCCCCCCACAGAGACCTGCCAGGCTGGCGGCATCTGATTGAGGCACACCAATATGGAGACATAGTATTAAGGGGTTAGAATGCACGTTTTCCAACACCCTGCCATGCACTTTCCGTTAGACCAGGTTGGTCACGGTTGTATCCCACCTGGCTTTGAACAGTTCCAGGGATGTGATGCATCCACAACCTCCCTGTGCAGCCTGTGCCAGTGCCTCAACCGCCTCACAGTCATAAAGTTTCCTCCTAATAGCCAACCTAAATTACCTCTCCTTCAAATCGTACCCGTTCTCCCTTGTCTTGTCACCACAACTGCTGAAGAATCCCTCCCCAGCTTCTTTTTGTGGCCTCCTTCAGATAGTGGGATATGCTGCGGGGTCTCCGAACAGCCAAACATCATGTTGGGTATGTGCCACCACAGTGCTTCCCATCTTGCTTGGGAGGCAATGGGAATGCTGTTTTTTCCTCACCGTCCAGGGAAGGCTCCCCGTTGTCACAGGGCAGCCAGGTATCCCTGTGGTCCAAATGAACAGCAATTAAAAGTATGATTAAGAACAACAGCCTGAATTCACTTGCTATCTCCCAGCCTCTTACTTTTCCCATGCCCCTTGCACTGATGCAGCTAACTGGAAAAAAAACTAACCCAGAGGAAAAAAAAAAAAAAAACCAAACACCAAAAAACCCTCAGTGTTTTCCTGACTGGATCAACAAACTGAACCAGCTCAGCTGAGGGACAGAGCAGATCCCTCGTGGGCTCTCCAGGACTGGGCAGAGCTGCCAGAACAGCTCCCCTCTTCTTCTAAACCTACACTCAAGGCTTGCTGTGGCTGGAAGAAGGGTTCTCCATAATGCTTCCCACAGCCTGGGGAATTGGGCACCCCCTGCGGCCTCAGCATAACACAAACTTATCCCATCTAAAGAGCTTGCCCTCTGCCAGGCTTATCCTGCCCGGTTCATGGCGGACCCGGTTCATGGGGATCTTCCAGGTACTGCCTTTCATGTGAGGGCACTGATGTTATTACCTTGCTAGGTCCTTACCTACATGTTCATTTTTCAAGGACCAGACTTGTTGATAACACTTAAGGTTTACTTGCAGCATAAAGGTTAGGAGGAAGCAGATCTCTTCTGTTTCACTTTGCCAGGCTATGCCAAACAGTGTAACACGTTTCTCCTTTTCTTATAGGGACCTTTTGAAAGCCAAGCTAAGAAGCCACAGTTACTGTGATTTTCTTCACAAACTACATCAGGAGAACTCGGTGCTTACACAGGGCCTTTGCCCCTCCCCAAGTCAGCACAGCTTCATTTGGAGCCTCCAGGGCCTCTGCTATCACCACCAGCAGGAGCCAGGTTCTTGGGTAATTCCTGAACTGGAGCCAGGTGCACCCAGACTGAATCAACGAGGCAGAAAGCCACCCCCAATTTTGGCCAGACTAAACAAGCAACCTTTACACTGGCTCTAAAGCCACCTTGCCTAGGCAGGGCTCAGTGTGCTGCCCTTATCTCAGGAGTGCACATAAAGTGTTGACGAGGTACCTCAACTTTCCAACCAACAGCCAGTTACTAACCTAGGAAAACACACACCAAAAAAAAGAGCTTTTTGAAGAATATTTAAAAGGAGGTTAAGTAAGACTGTCTGGAACAGGAGAGCTATTTCAGCAGGCAGGGTGTTTTTCTTCTGGGAGCTGAAGGACAGGGGGAAGGAAGGACTAGCTTGGAGCTAGCAGGTTCTACCCCCAGTCTGTTATCATTTCAGGCTAGCCCAGGTTTTCCTGGAGCTTTGCCAATTCCCATTGATTTGGGGCCTTTTTTTCTCTCTCAAGCACACAGCATATAGTATTTGGCAATAACAAATTGTCTCTGTGACTTAGCTTTCCTGGTTTAGCCATACTGCCTGCTAGTTTCCTCACTTAAAAATGGGATTAAACAAAATAAAATGGCATTAAGAGTTCAAGCACTAGCTGTCTGCCATGGATGTTTGGAAGAGTGGGAAACTCCAGAGGATATCTCAGCCTCTTGGGACCAGGTCCAGCTCACAGATGTCAGCTGTGACCTGGCACTGAAAGCAAGAGCTGCAGCCACCAGCCACCGTCTGCCTACCACCTTCTGCTTTTGCTGAGCTTCTGCTGAGATTTGGGTTTTTTCCTGAACAGATAAGGTGCCAGATGAGGCTTCTCAGGAAGGGTCATGGCTTGTCTGTAGTGACATACAGCTGAGTCACTTGGCTGTGGCTGAGGAAGAAAGCGGCCTTCCCCAGCCTAAACTTGATTTTTAGCCCCATTTTCTGGGAGGCACATGCTCTGCATAGAGAAAGCGAGTAGGAGGAGCTCGGAAAACTGCCGCCAAGTGAGGGACTTTCCTGCAGCTAAATGCATGACTCACTTTCCAGCTGCCTCCCCCACCAACCAGTTGGACCGGGCCGGCACCAGAGCCCCAGCTGGTTTTGATGCTCAGTTTTGTCGTGCCTACAGCACACAAATTCCTTCCACGTCACCTCGCGCTCCTGGCGCCCAATTCTCCGCTTTGCATAAGTGGGGCACGTGAGGAATCTCTGTTTGGCAATCCTGGGAGGCCAGCCAGAGGCCCCTGCAGGCTCTGGTTTCGCAGCCGCAGCCAGCTCTGCAGGAGAAGTGTTCTCTTTGCAAAAGAAAAAAACCAAAACAAGTGAAATAAATAAAGAGAGGCATTTTCCACAGCAGCCTGGCTTTCAGACTATTTTGCATTTCCACTC
This sequence comes from Melanocharis versteri, assembly GCA_013397845.1. Lineage (NCBI taxonomy): Eukaryota > Metazoa > Chordata > Aves > Passeriformes > Melanocharitidae > Melanocharis > Melanocharis versteri. The sequence goes on along the minus strand of VZTG01009179.1, from coordinate 513,328 downwards.
AGACTGCAGCAGGAGGAGGAGGAGAAGCAAAGCCAGCCACAAATTACAGCCTGACAGCCTCGTGCAGAGCCTTGGACACGTTTGAAGTTTATTCCAGCCCAAGAGCAGCCTCCCTGTGATTCACCAAATGGTTTGGCTTGCGGGTCCCACTGGAGTGGACACAGACACCCACACACACACACCCCCCCTTCCTCACCACTAACAGGCTGTAGAGAAATAGCTCCTGCTCTGACATTCTTCCCAGAGCAGAAAGCATCAGAGCATTTTCCAGATGGGATGGCAGTGCTGCAGGGACTGCATCCAAGGGCAGAGCTGCAGCTCAGCAACACCAGCAGCAGCCAGGGCAGGTGGGACATGTCCCACTCCTCCTGGCACACACACAAAAAAGAAACAACCAAAAAACACAACCCTGACCCACAGAAACAGATGGTTCTTGACTGAATCAGCCCAGGGTGCAGAGAGCAGCACCTAATGAGCCAGCTGGGCTGTAAGGGACAGGCTATAGCAGCTTCAAACTGAAAGAGAGTAGGTTTAGGTGAGATATGAGGAAGAAATTGTTCCCTGCAAAGGTGTGAGTTCCCGGCACAGGCTGCCCAGAGAAGCTGTGGCTGCCCCATCCGTGGAAGTGTTCAAGGCCAGGTTGGACAGGGCTTGCAGCAGCCCAGTCCGGTGGAAAGTGTCCCCAGCCATGGCAGAGGTTTGGAACAAAATGGCCATCAAGGTCCCTTCCAACCCAAACCATGCTGTGATTCTATGATTCTACACATTTCCAGCCTTTCAGCCCCTGGCATGAGCACAAACAGCCACACACTGCTGAGCCCAGGGGCTGATCTGGCTTTAGGAACAATCCCTTCCTCTCCCCAGGCAGTTTTTCGCCTGTGGCACAGCATGGGGTGAAAGCATCGAGGACCATCCCCCTTTGGCAGCCGTGCCACAGCACAGCTCTCAATTAACACTGGCATGGTCACAGGCCGCATTCCTTCCCACGTTCAGCTCAGCCACAACTTAATTATCAAAGGGGGTCACATCAAGTACACTGGATTTTCCAAGCAAAGCATAACAGAAAACCTCAAATCACTTCAGCTAATTCTCATTTGAGTATTTCCTTTGTCAGCTGTCACAAGTTGTGCAATTTAGTTACAAGCTGTGTTTTGTTTTGAGGTTTCCTCAGCATTTTAGGTACTACTTACTGGGATTAGGCTCCTATTTCAAGGCAAACCATATCCCAAGGCAACTGATACTTCAAACCAAGTAGATCAACACAAAGTGCATCAGCAGCCATAAATGCTTTGCCCTCGTGAACCAGGATTTCTGACCAGCTCTAGCAAGATCTGGAACAACAATAGAGTTGCCAGAAAAGCAGATGATTCCTCCTAAATACAAGGGAATCAACAGTGCAGCACCAGCTCATCAATGTTTTAAAGGTTATGCGCCAAGATGCAGAATTCTGTTCCTGCTCCCATTGTGTCATCTTGTCAGGGTCATAAGGAGTAAGATTGCAGCCAGATAAATCTCTGCCACAACCTCTGAAGGAGGGTTTCTTTTTATAAATGTAAAGTAATATGTTTCTCTAAATCCTATTTACCCCACCCCCCCAAAAAAATTTAGAACTATATATCTAGATTATCCAGGAGGAAAACAAACAAAAATGTATAATAGATTTTAAAATATTCTTCAGGGGAAAAAAAAAAAAAAAGCACCTGACCAAGAAAAAGAAGATTTTAGGACTTATTTAGCTCCCATTCATACTATAGCAGAGAAGCAGCTCCCAGGAAGCAGGCTTGATGTTTTTTAGAGATTTCTGCAGTAAAAAAATAGGGATGAACGGAAGAGTGCCTTTATCTATTCCTGCCCTCCCTCCCTCCATCACATTGTGCCATTGCATTGAAGCTCACCACCATTTCCTAGAGCAGCCAGGTCTTTGCAGCTCGTCCATCCACAGAAGAGCTGCTTTCCAGAAGGTGTGTTTAGTGTTTCACCTCTATCCAAGATGCCAAGCAGGGCAGGCATTTTCCAAAACAAATAGCAAATGGCACAGCCCTTTACCCAGATGGGGATGGTGAGTGCATGGGTGGGGACCCCATGTGTGTAGGGTCTTTCTTTCACTGTTATTTTTGGTGTGGAGTGGAGAATATCCTCATCTTCCATCTCCTTAACCTGTCCATCACCTTTGGGCTCAGCTCTCAACACAGGACTGGCAGCTCCAAGCACCAAAGCCTTGCTTTTAGCATTGCCAGACAGAAATGGGCAAAACTTGCCTGCCAAAACCAAAAAGCTTTTACAAAACATAGGGCTGAGTTCCTTTTGTTTGCTCTCTGCTTTGCAGGTTTTCAAGGATTACCCTTGGAAGCTCTAAGGGCTTTTTCAGCAGTGGAGGTTATTGCCATCCAGTGTTTTCCATCTGCTGTGACTCATTTGGGCTCACACAGAAGTGATTAGATAATCACAGGACTCCGGGAGCTATGGCTTTGAGGAAAAGCACAAAGAATTACAGATTTTTCAGGAAAAATAGGAGCTGGCAAAGAACAAAGCTACAAAGGCTGCTGTAAGGAACCAGGCTGAGGAAACACACCCACTCCCCAGACTTTCTTCACACAGTTTCCTTCTCTGTTGAAATACTTGCTTTCTCTTCCTTCATTATCCAAAGCAAAAAGGAAGGCACTAAATAGAACCTATTATTTGGGGAAGAAGGTACAAAACAGAAGAGTTTGGACCAGAAATAAAGGCCCAAGTAAGCTGTCCTCAAAAATCTGGGTCAGCTAAGAGCCGATGTGTAGGAAAGAGAGAAGGAATAGAACAGGAAGATCATATAATTTAATATCTTAATAAACAGCCTGAGAAGTCGGGCAGGGATCGCTCCTTTCCTGCTCACTGGATTGCAAGGTCTAAAATTCTTTTTTTAGGTCACAAAAAGCATCAGGCAGCACCTCCTCACACGTGATCTCACCTCAGCTGCACGCTCACGGCCCAGGACTTTTAAGCCAGGCTGTGGATTTCAATGAAGCTTGCAGCAGCAGCCAATCACTGTGGCCAAAAGTGGCACGAGTTGGGATTAATCAAAGTCACAAGGCCACAGGGGGAAAGTGGCAAGTGCAGCTACTGTGGCTCCCACCACAAGGTCTTTCATCATCATACCAGTGGATACAACCCACGCCCAGAGTCATGGGCATCTGAATAGCTGCCCTCTGCCCTCTTCTACAAAAAGATTAAAATACAGCCTAAAACTCAATCTCTCTCTTCCACTGCCCCAGCTAAGTCTGAGATTTTAACAGTTTGGAGCAAGTTGCCCAGTGTGGTGTTCAATCCCTTGCTTGCTCCAAGTCTGACAGGCATCCCACAGCAAACTTCCTGAGCCTCTTGTAGGGTTTCTTCACCTTCCAATTTCATAAAGCAAAAGCATGTTTTACTTCAGGAAAAAAAAGACCAGGACTGTGGCACGAAGGGAGCAAACAGCTATGATTCAACGCCTTTGGATTTCACAAGAGGATTCCCTGCCAGCAACCTCCTTTCCTGTGTCCTCCCCACTGTTCACTCAACAGCAGCTGGGGAAGCATTGGAGCATCTCCTCAAAACAGCAGACACAGGCAATAGAGATGCTTTATGAATTCCATGGGCAGTGCTGACTAATGAAGTATTGTCAGCCTGGTTTTCCATGGCAGTCACAGTGGCAGCCTGCAGCCTGGTTTTCCATGGCAGTCACAATTTCCATGATTATCATCTGATGTGTGTCTTTACACTTGCTCTTCATAGGAAAAAAAAAAATCAATAAAGGCTTATTTTCACCCTCAGTTTGTAAATCCTGGCCCTAAGAAAGTCAGCATTATGTACCCACACAAGCTCAGCTACTGCCAGGAAATAGATGAAGCAAAACTCACCATTCTGCTGAGCTTTGTTTGCCATGGTGAATGTCAAAGGAGAAACAAAACCCTTCTTATCCTTCCCCAGGGAAGGGCAGAGAGGCGTAGGAGTTAGCATTCAACCTTGGGCACTGCAACCCAGTCAGCTGCAGAACAAAAGCATGGCTGATCCCATGGAAGAGAGAGGAGGGAAAAAAAGGCAAAAACCCTCTCTATCAAGAGCAGCAAATGGCATTCCTGGCTTAGCACACTGGGTCACACCCAGCACTTGTGGAAGGACAGGGGGAAAAACCGACCCAAGATATCTCAGGCACCTACCACAAACCCACCGAGAAAGAACCATCCCCATTTCCCCTTACTAGGCCACTGCTACTGCCTTTTAAAACTTATCCAACATGTGCTTCCCCTCAGGTTGTAATTCTCATGCTCAGCTGCAGCTGATCTCTCTCTGTGCTCCTTTAGTAGGACAAGGTTCAGAGCCATGTTCTGTCCTTGCTAGCAGATCTGCAAATGAGACTTAATTAACCCCAAGAGATTTGGAAAGTTTTTTTTCCATAAAAATGGGGATTATCAGGGTTGAGCTGCTCATGTTTCACAGGGAAGCTTAGAAAGCAAACAGGTTTTGTTCTTATTTGGTTTTCCTGTTGCTGCCTGAGGCGATCAGAAGATACATGGAATTTGCAGTGATTTCTAGTAAAAGTGTCTGGGTTTCCCCAGCTTGCTCTGAACAGCTGTTCCAGTGACAGCCTCCCTGCTGGCAGCAGTGGTTCCTCCTACACGTGTCCACACAATGCAGGTGATCTCCTCAGTGGACCTCGTCCTGCTCTCTCCTTGGGACCCATGGGTTCTATACCAGGAGGGTCCTGCCCTGTGTCGCACATCGCCTCTCATTCCACAGCACAGCTTTCAAATGAGGCCCACCACGACTAGAGCAGCCGAGGTGGAGAAGCATGTTCCATGCTTTCCAGGCTGCCAGGATGCAGCAGTGCCATTTCCTAGAGGTGGATCTTCCAGAGGTCCAGCTGCAGGGCTTGGCTGACCCTATGGACATCGCAGTGAACTCCCCAGGCTTCTGGGCAGATATTGGTTCTCTGTCCTTTATCTGCTCGGGTGCTTTTGTTTCAGATTCTTTTTCGGAAAGGCCCTTCTCTGTTATGAGCAAGGCTCCAAAGGTCCTGGTGTCCTCATTGTGTGTAAAGTAGTGAGGATTTGGTTATCACCTAGCCAGAAAGGTCTCCAGGCAGAGATGTTATCTTCCCTTTGTAAACAGACCCACAAGACCGGAGCATGGCTGTTAGGGGATTGTCAGAAGCCACCCAGGGGCTGAGTGGTGTTCACAGTGGAACTGTTGCATGCCTGAGCTGATGCTGGAAAGGGCTTCCCTGTCTGTCACACCCTGGCCACGCGCTCCTGCTGCTTCCCTGCCGAGGGACAGACAGACCCTGAGTACACCCGATCAGCTCCTGATCCAGCTAGATCAGGAGGATCGGCGGGATCCAACTCGAAACTCCACCTGCAAAGGAAAGGCAATAAAAGATAAGATTACAGGCTCACATTACTGCAGGTGACACAAAGGGAGGGAGAGGGAACACGTGTCGGGGACAGAAAGAGAGCACAGGGTGGTCCTTCCCCTGCATTAGGTGGATTTAAGCACCTCATGAAATGGCAGGGCAACAAAAAGATGAGCTACAAATAACACATTAGGGCAAGGAAATAAGCTGCATCAGTAAACCTCACTGATGAAAGCATCCTGCATGAAGAACCTCTTCCAACCTAAGGCTTCTTGAAGGTTTCGTCAACATTTGAGAACACCTTGATAAAACCACACCATCTCATAAACATCTTGACATCAAGGATTTGGCTTATATATTAATAAGTCACTCTTGCCAGAATTTATTTCCATACTCTTGAGACTGTCTCATGATGTTCTGGGTGAGGAACAGGAGGGGACAGCCTGCAGCACAGACCACACTTTGGCCTGTGCCTGTGGCCCTGTGTGGCACTTCCCAAGTAAAACCCAGTGGGTGCCCCAGCTGAATAGCTCAGCACCTAAAAACCTGAGTCACTCCTCAGGTTTTCTGGGTGCTCAGAACTTCCCACTACAAAGTGGTTCTCACTTCCTTCTATTTGGAGGTTAGAGAACGAGACAAGTCATGATTTTGCAGACATTACCTCTCCCACTGAGGCCCAGAGTGGGTAACTGGTGCCATTTAGCACAATCAGCTCCTTTTTGCTCGAGTTTTCTCTTCATACACAGGCTGGTCAGAAAGAAAAGGAGCTATAGTTGGTTGATCCTAAATAGAGTTCCCTTCCTTGAATGGTGTGTTGGGAGAGTGGGGTGGTCAGATGGGGAGTTTTCATGTTTGTAGAGGGCAGGGAGACACAGATTTTACCCAGCTGAGGATGCTGCTGACCTTACTGCGATGCTGACAGCCACCTGATGGCGTTTTTTCACTGCAGGGCTGCTCCAGAGCCAATGACACTGGTACAAATGCACTTGCAGCCTGCATGTGATCCCCCCTCTCTTCTCACTTGCCTTTTTTCCTCCATGACAGAAGCTTCAAAAGCCGAACCAGAAAGCACAATGCTTCCTGCTCACCTGGGAGAGCAGCAGACTGGCCTTGCTGGGATGGGGGTCATCAGAGGCTTTTTCTACTGGTGTCACTACTTTAAGGTTTGCCAGCCTCTCTTCTCGACAGAAATCCCCCTGGCTCAGCTGCTCTCATCATGCCAAAAGTGAATCTTTTGCGTTGCAGGTTTGGAAAGCGTTTGCAATGATTAAAAATAAGCCAACTTCTTTATTTCACCCTCAGCAGTTCTAGAGAAGCGGAATTGAAAAAGGAACAGAAAATGAGGTGCAGGGTCATTTGAAGATCTTGCACATGTTTGTGGGAGGCTGAAGGAAGCAGTGTGGGAAGGGTGAGTGGAGCTCAGTCAAAAGCACATCAGCTGTGAGCACCTCGATTCCCACTGAGCTCCCACCCTCATTATGAAGACTTGTTTTAATTACACCTGCTGCGAAAGTAGGGGAAATATCCACTGGAAGTCTTTCTGGAGAGCTCAAATGATGGGATGTGCTGGGGCTGCACAAGCCAGACAACCAGGAAAGCAAACATGAGAAATCAGCCATGTCCACAGATACTGGATAAAAAATGGCCAAGTATCAGTTCTCTGTGGAGAGCAGAACTTCTTCCTCGGGTGCTGAGCAGATGGCAAATCCTGCTGGCTTAGGGACAGCCCTTTCCATGCTGTTTGCTGGTTGTCATCTCCTCCAGCCCCTGGGTCCTGTCACCAGGGCCACTGTTTGGGCTTGCTGCCCTCTTTGTGGGCAATTTGCTTTTTCTTCTTTGATGGCAACACCATCCCCTCGACAGCTGATGCACCAGGGCTGTCGTGGTGTCGGGTCTGGGACGCCCGGGGGGTCTCAGCAGAGTCGCTGAGACAGGAACAGGCACTGCGGGGGCAGACAAGCGTCAGGCAGGGAGCAGACAGGAGCCTTTTTTGGGTTAATCTGTAGAAGAGATGGAGAAAGAGGAACAGAAAAAGCAGATGTGGGGTCTGGCAGCGTTCGCTTTTCCCCTCCGACCTGCAGGGCCAGGAAGCACGGGGGGAGCTCGGCTTCCTGGAAGAGGAACCCCCCGCTGCAGCTGTGAAACTGGGACCACTTCGCAAAGAGGCGAGGGGGCGGCGGGCCGTCGGCAGGTGGCAGCAGGAGCCCGGTGAGAGGAGCAGCTGCAACCCAGGGCTCTGAAAATGGGGTAAAAACACGGAGTTTCCAAGTTTGGCTTTTTTACAGCCTTCTTTGGCATAAGACCTATCAGCTGCGGAGAGGGTGGAACACACCGTTGGTGGTTACAAGGAGAGAGGTTTCCCAGTAGGAGGGAATAGTAGTGTTTAATTATTCATAGAAGCATAAAAACAAACAAACCCAAAAACTAGAAAAGTTTCAACTCTTAGTTCTGCATTCCCCAGAAAAAGCAGGGCAGCCTTGGCACAGAGGACGGAAGCTGCCTTGTGAGGTTTAGGCAGGAAGGTTCAAGAGGAAAAGTCCAAGGACAGGTGGATCAGTGATTAAAAACAGCGTTCAGCCCTTGGAAGGTAATGAGGATTTTCACACCGTCACCTTCCTGATACCAGCCCATAGTCAGGGAGTCTTTAGAGCTCTCATTAAAGCACCTGAAAGTGCTTTCCCTGGGAAGGCCTGGTGCAGGTTATGGGAAACTGGAGGCTCTGGGGTGGCTGTGCACACACCCACACACACCCTGCTCCCAGCTCCAGGGTGATACACCCACACCCTGGCACTGAGGTGAACCTGCTCCCTCTTCAGAGGAAGGGGGAAACTGTTAGTTATTGTTTATGATCCATGGGGAATTTCCTTTGGGAAAAGGAAAAGAGGAGGAATTGTAAAGTCTTCTGCCAATAAATTGGATTCTTTGGGGTTTTCTATTCTCACACTCAGCCTCCACATGAGGCATTTTGTTTTAAACAAGCTTTGGAGACTCAGAAAGGTGCAGAAATAGCAATGCTTTATTATGCCAAAGGAAAGTGGAAGTTAGCCTGTTCCCTGAGGATCGGGAGATTTGCTTTTAACTCTTCCCAGCTCAAAGGGCTTTAGATAATACAGGGGGAAAACAGGTTTCAAGGTTGGAACTGGGTGATCTTTTGGGTTTTTTCCAACTCAAACCCTTCTGATTCTAAAGATTAAAGAACAGATCTTGGCCCTTCCAGTTACCCATGGGAAGAAAGCAAGTCCCAGTTGTCTTATGCTTGATAAACATGGAATTATATGTCCTCTCCTTCTTAGGATGTAGGTTTTCACCATCCCCAAAAGGAACCATTTGAGGCTTTAATGTGACTGAAGTGGGTCAGGGATCTGCTGCCTTGGCAGGGCAAAAAGCAGAGCTGGTGTTGGTGACCGTAGGGGACTTTTTTGGAGGGAAAAGCTGAGGTCACGTATAGGGGAGGGAATTAACACCTGAAGTAAAAACGAGGTAATCAGGTTGGACGGGCCTTGGAGCAACCTGGTCTAGTGGAAGGTGTCCCTGCCCCTGGCAGAGGAGTGGAACGAGATGATCCTGAAGTCCCCTTCCAACCCAAACCAGTCTGCAACTCCCTGATACCTCCCTACATTTCTTTTGCATGGTTTCCCACTTTCTGCTTCCAGCAGGTGGAGCCACTGGTGTTTAAAAAAGGTGGAAGTGGTTTGGGACATGGATCACTCCTGCTGCTCATTGAGTTAAATGTTTTTAAAACTGGAAAGACGATATTGTGCAATAATCTGTGATGGAGATTTGATCCCCTACAGATTACCCCACGTTTAGCCTCCAGAAGTTCATTTTGTCCTCAACAGATTAGCACAGATTTTACAACCAAAAGAACCCTCTGACTACCCCTATCTTATCCCCAAAATGTTCATTCTCACCCCTACAGACGGCCTACATTTTGCCACTCAAAAAACCCCCTGCTGATTACCTCTAGATTATTGCAAAAAATGTCATTCTGTCCCCTACAGACCATCTCAGATCTTACCCCCAAAATATTCACTGTGCCTTACAGATTACCTAAAGTTTTCTAGCTGAAATTTTTCCTACCTGTTGATTACCTCATTTTTACCTCGAATCATTCTCTTCCCGACAGACTAACTCAAATTTTCAGCCCCCCCCATTTTGTCTCCTACAGTTTAAGTAGATTTTACCGCCCAAAACCCAACTGATTACCTCTATTTTATACCCAAATTGTTGAAGCAGATCCTGTGAGATGGAGTAATGCTTTTTATCATGCCAGTGTCCTAGGCAGATGCTGCCCTGGTGATAACAGAGAAAAAACCAGTGGAGGCTTTTTTAAATTGAAGCCCGACCTGGTCACTGCCACATCATCAACTTGAACCGAGGGCATAAAACCAGCAGCAGACGCCTTTATTCCCCGAAAACCCAGAGCATCCTGGTTGCTATAGCGACACGTCGCCCTTTCCTTGCTCCTGATGTCATTCTGGGGACTGCTCCTTTGCCTCCTCCCGCACGCGTGAACACGCCCGTGTGCGACACAGGGAGCGAGGAGAAGCGCCTGTTATCCCTGGGGAAGAGGAATGGGCGATGAAGGGAATGTGACCCCGCAGCCAGTGAAGGGCGGAGGAAACACAACTCCCTGCCTCTCCCGCCGCCTCTCTCGGCAGTTTGAGGGGTGGAGAAGACACTTTGTTCCTCCCCGTGCCGGCTTTACTTATTGATGAAGCAGGAAGGTGATCTCCGTGCCGAGCCCCACGTGTACATGCAGAGCAGGCAGGGAGCACACCCCGGGCTCAGGCTGTGCCCCACAGCGGGGGAAGGCCCCTCCTCTGCTCCTGCCACCCCCTAGGACCAGCGCAAAAGCATCCTACAAAGACAGTGACACCCCACTAGCATGGGTGTCCAACTGCCCACCAGCCTCCCTCTGCCCTCATCTCAAAATTATTTACATATTAGGGTTGTATTTTTGCCAAGATCTTTGTCCACAAAATCCGAGGCAGAATGCCCTGTTCCAGTTGAAACAGCTAGTGAGGAGCTTAAAAATGCTCTGCCATGTCTCAAAAACCCACAAAACTCCTGCAGTGTGCGGCCAGCCAGACTTATCCGCTCTTTTATGACATGATCAACCTGACAGCCTACACAGGCCTGATCCTGCCAGCCCTGGGTTTGCCTTGTTTGAGCAGAGTTCCCGAGGCACTGCCCTTCACCCCAGCTCCATCGGCAACGCTGCAGAAGCCAGAGCCCTGGAGTTATCAGAGTTATCCTGCCTATCTGCAGCTGGATTGCGGAGCCACTGGCTGTGGGTGCCCGCTAAAACCAGGAAACATGGAGGGAGGGAGGAAGGAAGGAAGGAAGGAAGGAAGGAAGGAAGGCTACACCATGAACATCACACCCAGGCTTTCCTGCCTTGCTGTTTGCATACCAGCTGTGCCACCAGCTGCTGGCACTCTCCATGCAAATCTATCCCCATCACCTCGGTTCATAGGAAGCCAATGAGGAGCGATGTCGGTCATCACACTCAAATGCCAAGAAAACCTGCATTTTTCTGCCTATGCCACATGCGTAGCAGAAAAACTATGCCAGGAATGTGAAAGAAGGCTGAAAGTTTTTATGGGGACTAGTTTTTTGGATCTCTCTCTGCTTGCAGAGCCAGATGCCTTTCAGCTTCTCGGTGTCTAACATTACAGAGCTCTGAGGGAGCTGGGTGAATTTCTGCACTTCAGCCAAAATAGCCATTTCTGTAGGATTTAATGCTCCAGAGCCTAAGCCTGCCCTACAGGGACAGTGACAGCCGGTGTCCCTCAATGCTCTTGGGCTGCTCCCAGTAGGATGCTCTCACTCCCTGCCCTCTTGGAGCACAGAGACGTGAGCTCACCAGCACAGCACACCACAGTGGGACCGACCCCCTACACAGCTCCTGTATGGGGACAAAGTGGAGTTTGGGGAGAAAGGTGCTGACCTTGAAACCAGTTTTAGCTGAGGATGTCAAAGAGGAACCTTGCCACAAGGTGGTCACAGAGATGGAGCGAGGTTCCTCACATGATGGGATGGTGAGAGCTGGGGCAGGCGAGGTTTGGAGTGGATATAAGGAGAAGCATTTCCTCCAGTACGACAGTGAGCAAAGAGGTTGTACTAGCTCCATCCTTGGAGGTTTGCAGGATAAAGCCCTGACCACCCCACTGTGACCCTGCTTTGGGCAGGAAGCCTACAGCCCAAATCATCCCGTGGTGCCCGGGAGAGGACTCACCTTGGCCCAGATGGGACAATTTCGTGGGGTGTCTATGGGCTCCCAGGCCCCCACTTCCCGCTTTTCCCCACCCCAGCGCCCAGGCGGCCCCTTTCGGCGGTCCCGGGGCTGGGGCCGGCAACTCCCAGTTTCCCAGCGTGGCGTGTCGGGGCGGGGGCAGCGGGGGGGCTGGCCCGGGGACCCTGCCCGGCCCCGCCCCGGGACCCGCGTCCAGGCGCCGGGACCGCTCCCCCCGCCGCTGCCCCGGCAGGGAGGAAGGAAGGAAGGAAGGAAGGAGGGAGGGAAGGAGGGAGGGAAGAGGGGAGGGAGGGAATCNGGAGGGAGGGAAGAGGGGAGGGAGGGAATCAGGGAAGGAGGGAGGGAGGATGACAGCACCGTGAAGAAAAGCAGGGGACCCGCTGCTCTCTCTCCTCCCGCACGGCAGGACCGGGCGAGCTCGCCCCGCGGAGCGGCCGCCGCCGGGTAGGTGCAGCGGGGTCCGGGACCGACGGGGCCGGCGCCGGNAAAAAAAAAAATCAATGGAATAAGATCGAGCTCTGCGGCGGCAGTGCCGAGCCTCCGTCCGGAGCGACGGCTCCGGCTGGGGCGACAGAAGGAGACTTTGGAAAAGGAGAGTTTCTCACAACCATCCCAGAGTTGCATCATCCGTCCTGTCAGCCCCTACCAGGGAGCACTGGAAAGTTGTTCGCACCCTTTCCCCTCCTGTCCCGGGGCCACCGCTGGCCCTTGGCCGGCTCCCGCCACTCGGGAGCCAGCGACGTTTCTGCCGGAGCTGGGACTCTGACACCCTCACGGCCCCAGACGGGATCTGGCTGGCATGGGGGAACCTTGGGGGGAAAGAGGCCATCCCAGCAGAGTCCCCACTCAGTGCCTGCCGGGATTTCAGCAGCTGCTCCTGGCCACATTGGGGAAAGCTGCCCACACCCCACTGCCTTTGCACCAAGCCTGGCTTTGGTGCCCAGAGGATAGCGTCTCCTTTTCCACAGTCAACGATCTACAACACTACACCAGGACAGGGATTTAACTCTGCAATTTCCCACATCTGCCATGTTGCTTCAGCATACGACTCGTTTTCACACCCCCAGTCTTCCTGTGCTGACTTGAGTACAGATCAGTATTCCCCACGGCAAGCATCTCTTGCCACCAGTCCCTTCTGGGTCCCTGGAGTGCTATGGACGCCTGTCTCAGGCTGAAAGGGGAGCAGAGGCAGGCACAGAGAGCACGGTGTCCCTGCTTTTGGGGTGGGTTTGGCGCAGGAGCTCCCAGGCAAGCATGGAGCAGTGAAGAGAAGGAGTGCGGGGTGGTGGGAGGGACCGTGGGTTCTGCGCCCCAAAGAAAGGGCTCATTGAAGCAGGGACGGGCATTTGCGGTTCCCAGCGTGGCCGGGGGCCGCTGGCACGCACAGCAGCCAGCATTGTGCCACCGGCGCCGAGCAAACAGGGCTGGGCAGTCCTCTCACCCATCTTGGTGGTCTGCTCTATAGCTGCCCTCGCTGCCCAGCAGTCCGGCACATTCGGTCGCTCACCTTTGCTGCAGGTGGTGCTGCAAACCCCACCCCAGCCGTGTGTGTGGTTTCCAGCAAGTTGGGTTCAAGGCGGAAGGTGTTTTAGCTGGGTCCTGGTCCAGATCCAGCTCCAGAGCTGGTCCCTGCCAGGCAGAGGCACGTGTTTTACCCCCATGCCCAGCACTGATGTTTCTGAGTCCCACCACGTTCACCAGGGGTGGGAGCAGCAGCTCTCCTCTCTGCTGGGTCAGGAGAAAACACCTCTCTTTGGACACCACCAAGGTGAGAGAGAAAAGACTGGTCCGTCCTGGTCACAAAGCCTGTGCTGGTCCTGTCACCAACATTACTCTGCCCTCACCAGCCTCTATGCCCTTTCTGGGCAGTGGTTTTTGGGACACAAGGAACAAGGACAGCTCATCTGGGTCATCACAGAGAGCAGGTGGGACAGTAAAGAATGTACAGGAGACAACCTCATGCACCTGGAGTTTGAGAGCTCGTGCAATGAAAACAAAGTTGTTTCAGTGGTGCCTGTTCATACCAACACCCGCTCCTGCTGTTGGTCCTGAGTGTAACCTCTGAGTCAGAAGGACTTTCCATTCCCAACTTTCTCCTCCGATGGGCAGTTTCCAGGCTTCAATTTGATGAGGCTTGTGACTATTCTCAGCAACTTTATAAACATTGTAGGAGGTGACTTTTTTCCCCTACTTTTTTTAGCTTGACTAGACATGTTTTTAACCAAAAAATACCTGCCTGGACAGGCTCCTCAGCTGCACCACAGGGCAAACCGAAGCAGTGCTGTGCTTGTGCCATGTCTTGGAGGAGAGCCAGGGCCAGGATGAAAATTGCTGGGAGATGAAAGCAAAGTGGGAAGCTCTGGTGGCACGTTTCCCAAGGCCAGCCTCGGGAGGAAGTTGGGAGCGGAAATAGTTGAAAGAGTAAATACAAAGGGTTTTTTTCCCCAGGTTGCAGACAAAGAGCAGCACGGAGAGCAGATAAGCCCATGCTCCTTATCTCTTTGTTGTTTCGCCCCTGTGTTTTGCTGGTCCGAGTGTCTGCTGGAAATCTGATGAAGCAAAGGACCGTGGAGGGAATTACTCAGAGCAGCAGCAGCGCCAGGGGCAGTGAGCTCAGCTGCAGGTCACTGTGGGCTCCCGTAGAGAGATGCATGGGAGTGCATGGGGGCAGGATGGGCAGAAGGATCTCAGGCAGGGAGGGAACTCTTGCATGTAGGTGTTTCATTGCCTTTCTGGGTCCAGAGCTCAGTTGTTGCCTGTTGAATCACCAGAGGAAAATGTGACTTCATCCAGTCTCACCTCCAGCTGGCTACCCCTGGCAGCCATAGGCATCTTTCTTTCCTGGATCTCACCTGGTGGGGGTTCAGGGCAGCCAGAGTTGGGGAATGAGAGCCTTCAGGCTTTGTGTAAGACCTTCCCTTTCTCAAAACCAAGCTGAAAACCCCTGCCCGGCTCTTCCAGACAGGCAGTCCTGTGGAATGCCCTGCAGAAGGGTGACAAGAGCATCCTTTCCCTCCTTCCTCTCACAGGGCCTCTGCTCTTCCCACCACACCTGCACCACCAGTGGGAACATCCATGCCATGAACCAACTTGCTCCAGTGGACTGGAATGATTTGGTGTCTCCATTACTGCTCAAGTTCTTGCTGTGGCAAGGTTAACTTAACTTGCTGGTAGTGGCAGATCCCACCTGGGCAGATTTGCATGGGAACAAAATCCCCAACACCACCCAAAAAAAAGCTCCTTTTCTGGCTTTGACTCATCTGGAAATCCATAAATCCTGTTATCATCTCTGCAGTGGGAATTGCAGCCATCCCTGCTGAATTGAAAAGCACTTCCAGCGTGAGGGATAGGAAAAGGCAGGGAGCAGCATCTGAGCTGTGGGTGCTGTCATCTGGAGCATCTCAGTTCAGCATTCCTGGAAATTATTCTGCTTTGCTTCGGGACTTGGAGAGCAAGAGGAGAGCACTGGCCGGCTGCTGCCTGCCATCCTCCCAGGGATGATGTCCATCCATCTGTCTGCTCACACAGGTGCATTCCCCAGGAGTGGGCGCTGGCAAGGCACCCTGGGGCAGCAGCAGCAGCATCCTGATGGTTCTCATCCATCCCATCCCCACAGAGCCCTGGAGGGGAACGTGCGGGGGACACAGAGCCTCTCTGTTCCCACTCACAAAGGGGCGCTTGTGGCTCACACGCTGCCCCAGCCGGGCTGCGCTTCACGGGCCCCAGCGAAGAAGAGCTTTAGGATGCCAAGCGGCCCCAGGCAGCCTCACCAGGTCACCCGCGTGTCCCCAGCCCAACGGCTCAGCCCTGACCGGGCCCCCGAGCCTGTCGCCGCTGCCCCGCGGGTCCCAGGCAGGACGTTTGCAGCCGGCTGTTTATTTAATGAATTATGTCTGCCCCGGGCCTGTGAATGAGGGTTTTGCCAGTGCTGCCGGACATGGTTCTCTGTGTCATCCCTGTGAATAATTCCTGGTCTGTGGCTCATTTGTGGTCAGGCAGCTGGGGGCATTAGAGGGGGAAAACCCCGGGCTGGCTTTGGCCAGGGATTTGTCTGAGGAAGCGGTTGATGCCATCCCTTGTGCGTGCGTGCTGCAGGCAGCAAGGGGACTGTCCCGAGCTGTCCCTGGCCAGGGATTTGTCTGAGGAAGCGGTTGATGCCATCCCTTGTGCGTGCGTGCTGCAGGCAGCAAGGGGACTGTCCCGAGCTGTCCCTAGCCCCAGGCGAGGGCAGGGATGCAGATCACCGCCTCTTGGGATGCCGTGACTCCTCCGGGCACTGAGAGACGCGGCCGTACACCGAGAGCTTTGTGTATTTGATTTCTTCTCTCGGTTGCTCAAATACTCCGACAAGTCCTGTCATCGAGGGGGCACGACCGAGGAGGGGGGATATGGGGGGTGGATGGCGAAAGGCACCTGCCCCGGCTGCTGGCCTGTCCCCGAGGAGCGGCGTGATGACAAACTAAACTAACAGGGCTGTTAAACACACACGCACGCACACACACGTGTGTGTGTGTGTGCGGGGGATCTCGGTGCCACTTGCTGAAGGGGGAAGCTGGAGGACCACTGTGGGAGGGCTCTGGGGCTGCCGGGGCTCTCCAGAGTCCCTGCATCCCACTAAATCCTGAGTTTCCTGGGTGCGTGGGCGTGGATGTCTCTTTTTAGAAGGTTTTGCTGGAAAGGAGATGGCTGGAAGCCAAGCTTCGGGAGCTGAGTGGTTTGCTTAAGCTGGGAAATTCCTGGTCCTCACACAAGAGAGGATTGGGAACCTGACAGGCTGGGGTGCTGCTCTGGCCACGGGGCACATCCCACCCCTCCTGCCCATGCTCCCTCCTTCCCAGCGGGAGGGGCATTCAGCGAGCAACACTGAAAAATGCACATTTTGGCTGAGCACGACGCGGAAGAAGTTGGGACGTGACGCAATGCCTGGCAGGGCTTCCCCACTCCACGCTCTGCCGAGGGCTGCAGATACCGAGGCTTGGCCAGGGCGTCTCCCCTCCAGCAAACCCCGGGGCCCCCCAAAGGATGGGGCTCTGCCTGGCTCCCCTCCTACACCCCAAAAGCAGGGGTGGGACGGGCTGCCGGGGTCGCGCTGGCGGAGCCAAGCCAAAGCCAAATAGACTTTCCCTGAATCACCGAAAGTCTGGCCAAGAAAGCGGGACGAGCAAGCGGCGTCACCCACGCGGCCGGCCGGGCAGCAGGCACGCGAACCAGCGGGCAGGTGGCAGGTGCCAGCAAGGCTTAAGGGGGTAAATCTGCACACTGGGCACCTGCCCCAGAGCCCGAGACAGCAGCTGTGCCCCCCAAAATCTCCATCTGGGATGCGGGTTTGGTGCAACTCAGAGCGGTTTCCAGCAACACCCCGATTCAAGCACGGAAGGAAAGACTCGGGGGCGGGTCTTTTCTGCTGGGCGGGGATGCCAAGTCTCCTGGTTTTGCATCCCACACCAAGCAGCTGCACCATCATTTGGGGTGTTTTTCCTTTTTGGCAAAAACCTCCCCCGGAGCATTCTACTCCCCAAGGGGCACTGGCAGCAGCAGCGTTTTCCGGCCTGCCGTCGTTTCCGAAAACTCTCTGGGTTTCATTTTCGAGGCTCAGCAGCTGCTGCTGCCATGCTGGGGGAAGGCGGAAGCTGCTCAGCCCCACACCGGGGCCCTACAGCGGAACCTCCAACCCTCCCCTTTCCAGAGGTTGGGAGCCACAATGCACCAAAGATCTGAATGATCCAGGGGCTCCCTCGCTGCCAGCAGCAGGTTTTTGCCAGCGGGGAGCAGGCAGCTGTTGGGTGGCAGGGATTGGGTTTCAGGGTGGGCAGGGGCGGCTGGCAGAAGCATGGGAAGGGGTCCTGTTGGGCAGATATATTTTGGGAAGGAAGAGGAACAGCAGATGGGGCATTCGGGCAGGTGCTCCTTGGGGGTGGGATGCAGCAATAGGGAGGAGCTCCCCCTTTTTACTGTTCTTGTCAAGCCTTTGTCAGCCTCTGACTCTGCCTGCAGGGAACCATTGCCATGCTGACCCTTCTTCTCCCCACAGGCAGGGCTGGCAAGGCCCTAGCCCAAGACTCCTTCCCAGCGTGAAGGAGGGACCTGTGTGTTTTCCCCATGGAGATCCGACGCGCTTTACCCCAGGATATCCGGGAGCTGCTACACTGCTTGAAGATGAGGAGCAAGTACGCCGTCCTGCTGGTCTTCGTCATCAGCCTCGTTATCATCGAGAAGGAGAACAACTTCATCTCCAGGTAGGGAGGGGCTACCTGAGCCACCCTGTGCTTTGCAACCTCTCTCCCCCAATCCCGAACTCCTACGCAGCAGGAGCCCCTCAAATCCCCCGCTGGGATGCAGGGTGGTCCCGCTGTCCTCCAGGCTGGGCTGGGTCTCCCCGCAGGGTGTCGGACAAGCTGAAGCAGTCCCCGCAGGCACTGGCAGAGGCCAACAGCACAGAGGTCAGCCCAGCACCGGCCGAGAATGGCTCGCTGGCCTCGCTGCAGGAGCTGGACGCTGCCTTCTCCCAGCTGAGGTCCCACCTGTACAACATCACCCTGCAGCTGGCAGGTGACGGGGACCCCGGGCCACGGCGGCACGTTCTGCTGATGGCCACCACCCGCACTGGTTCCTCCTTCGTCGGGGAGTTCTTCAACCAGCAAGGCAGCATCTTCTACCTCTTCGAGCCCCTCTGGCACGTCGAAAAGACAGTGACCTTCCTGCCGGGGGGAGCCAGCGCGGTGGGCTCAGCCTTGGTTTACCGAGATGTCCTCAAGCAGCTCCTCCTCTGCGACCTCTACATCTTAGAGAATTTCATCTTACCAGCGCCCGAGGGCCACCTGACGCCCTTCTTGTTTCGGCGGGGCTCCAGCCACTCACTCTGTGAGGAGCCCGTCTGCACGCCCAGCACCAAGAAGGTCTTTGAGAAGTACTACTGCAAGAACCGCCGCTGCGGCCCCCTCAACATCACGCTGGCGGCCGAGGCGTGCCGGCGCAAGCAGCACGTGGCCCTGAAGACGGTGCGCATCCGGCAGCTGGAGTTCCTGCAGCCACTGGTGGAGGACCCTCGGCTGGACCTGCGCATCATCCAGCTGGTGCGGGACCCCCGCGCTGTCCTGGCCTCGCGCATGGTGGCCTTCTCCGGCAAGTACGAGACCTGGAAGAAGTGGGCGTCCGAAGGGGAGGCTCCCCTGCGCGAGGAGGAGGTGCAGCGGCTGCGGGGCAACTGCGAGAGCATCCGGGTGTCGGCGGAGCTGGGGCTGCGGCGGCCGGGCTGGCTGCGGGGCCGCTACATGCTGGTGCGCTACGAGGACGTGGCGCGGGCGCCGCTGCAGAAGGCGCGGGAGATGTACCGCTTCGCCGGGCTGCCCCTCACGCCGCAGGTGGAGGAGTGGATCGGCAAGAACACGCAGGCGCCCCGCGATGGCAATGGCGTCTACTCCACGTGCAAGAACTCCTCGGAGCAGTTCGACAAGTGGCGGTTCAGCATGCCCTTCAAGCTGGCGCAGGTGGTGCAGGATGCCTGCGCCCCGGCCATGCAGCTCTTCGGCTACAAGCTGGCCAGCAGCCCCGCGGCGCTGGCCAACCGCTCCTTCAGCCTGCTGGAGGAGGCACAGCCCGCCTGGGTCACGTAAGGGCGCGGAGGGACGGCGGCAGGGCGGAACGAGGGGCTGCGGCCGTGCTCCTGGCCGGTCCGGAGACGACCTGGGGGTCCCTGCTCCCGAAAATGCTCCTCGCTGCTGCCAAATGGCAGCCCCAGGAGCTGGAGCATCCTGGCAGAGCTGGCCCCAGGGTCCTGCAGAGCCTGAATTACACAATTTCTCCGGGAATGGGGAAATGGTAAGGGTGAGGGGCGGTGGGGTCGGCACCAGGGCCACCTCCCCAGCTCAGGAGCTGCACTGAGGAAGAGGAGGGTGAGGGCAAGCAGAGGGGGACAGGACCGAGCACCTCTGCCTTGCCACCCCCCGTGCCAGCTGGGACGGGGCAAGGACAAAATCCCTGTGGTGCCAGCAAGCACCCAGACGCCAGAGACCTTACAGGTTTAGTGCCTTCATACACCAGCACAGACTGGAAACTGCCCACAGAGCCCTGGACGGCACTTGGGCTGCAACAAAATGAGGTGACTTTATGGTTTGGTGCTCTTCAAACTTGGTTTTGGAGGTTTGGGGGTTTTTTTCCTTTTTTTCCTGTGTATTTGCATACCAGGTGAATTTATTTATTTATTATGTGAAAAGGAGGGGGAAGCTGGTCAAGGAGCTAAGCCCAAAAATCAGAGCAGCACAACATACCACAAAGGGAGACACCCAGAACAGAGGTCACATTTTGGCTGGAGACCACCACGTGTCCTTCTGTATGATCCTGGGAGAGCCTCCAGGGATTTATGGGCTGTAACCACCCCAGCCCCAGTGCAGCAGCGACTGCGAACTTTGGTGGTGCTGAGAGACGGTCAAAGTTATTTGATTAAAAACAAAGCCACCAGCACAGAGTCCAAAGCATCTTCTGTCTCCTCAGTATTGGTGGGTGCCCTCTGCCTGGGGGCAGCCCCAGAAATACGTGCCAAAAGCACTGGTTGGGGGCCAAACCTGGTAGAGGCCCAGGGAGTTTCAGGGTGTTTGCCATGTGCAGATGTTGACCCAGTGCCAAGCTGCCCCCTCCAATTCACATTTTATTAATTAAAATGCCTATTTTTAGATCTCTTTGTAGCTCATTCTTTTTCTCCTCCAAGTATTTTGGGTTATGGCAGCCACCTGAGGGGGAAGTCAAGCATTTTGGTGGAGAGTGGTTGTCTCCACCTAAGGCTTGCTGAGGAGCCCTGAGGGGTCCCAGCAGCCGCATGTCCCCTTCTCCCCAACTAGAGCTGTTGGCCAAAAGCAAAAATAAATAAATGAAACGAGGCGGCGGCTGGCCACAGCTGGGCTGCGCTTTGGCGGCCGGGAGGAACGCGCTGAGGCTCCGGCGACGGGCTGCGGCTGGGCTGAGCTCACAAAAGCTGCGTTTTTGACCCAAGAGGGAGAACAGAGGCGGCATTGAGGAGCGCGGGGCCGGCCGGCGGGGAGCAGCCACGCCGGAGCCCCGGGCAGCCATCCGCCCGCCCGCCCCGGCTGCGGAGGTTTTCCGAGCAAGGCCGGGCGGCATCTGGCTTCAAGGTGTGATTTCAGGGTGCTCGGTGCCAGCTCGATGGGGAAAGGGCACAAAAGTGGGGATTTTTTTTGCATGCCCTCGTCGCTCACAGGCGATGGAGAGCCTCAGCCTCCTCCCCGCCTCACACGCAGCTCCTGGCATCACAAACAGCCCCGGGGCTGCCGAGTGAATCGCGTTTTGTTTGGAGGCTTCCTGCTGGGAAAACAGCAGGGTCACTGAGGTCAGATGGATATTCCGCAGCTGCGCGCTGGGAAAAGCCCACAGAGCTCAGCCGGCATGAGGAGGAGCAGAGCCGGATGCAGAATACAGGAAAATGCCTCTGGAAAAGCACCATTAGGTTGGCTTTTGCAGAGAAAATAATTTTAGGGTAATTGTTTGTGAGACAGCACGAAGGGTGAGTAGCTACTGAGCTGCCACAGCCGAAGAGGGGACATTGGGGAGCGCCCAGTATCCCCCCCACCAATCCTTCCGTGGGTAGAGGTGCGTCGGGGCTTGGAAAGCCGGGTTCAGGGGGCAAGGACAGGCAAACCAAGGAACACGGAAAACAAATGGCGAGGGAACCGAGAGCTGGCCTGAGCCGGGGGCAGAGGGGACGGCGACAGCCGCCCGTTCTCACCTGCGCTGCCTCAGCCCCGGCTGGCTCCAGCCCGCCACTGCTAGCCGAGCATAAGCATTTGTTCCTGGACACCCTCCAGCTTCCCGTCAAAACCGTCACAGGACAGAGAGAAAACATGCCCGCGACCCATGCAGATTGCCGCGGGGCTAATTGCTCCCATTAAACCCACGGCCTCCCGCCCGGTGCCAGGCGCATCGGGAAGCCATGGGGGACACGGCTCCTTTCGAGGCTGGAGCAGCTTAATTCCCCCTGAGCTGCCTGGGGGGAGGCTTGTCCCCCCACAGGAGGGGCCTCCTGCTCACTCCGCTCTGCCTGCTGCCAGGCCTTGCCCGGCTCTTTCCCTAGAGGACGAAATGCACGGATTTGGGAGAAAAAGCACACATTGGGAAAGCCCGTAGCAAGAGACAGTGCCTTAGAGCAAGGACATACCTGCATCCAGATGGACAACGCAGCCTCACCCTTTCTCATAGACATCAATGCCAAAAAAAACCTCAAAAAAAACCCAACAAAACAAAACAAACCCCAAACAAAACAAAAAAAACCCCAAACCAACCAACCAAACAAACAACAAAAACAAACCCACACCAAAAAAACAATCCTCTTTTCCAAAGATCTAAGCTTCCAGAAATAAAACAGTACTAAAGCTTGGTTTAAAATAAGCAAATAAAAGAACCTAAATTTGCAGCTGTACTTGCCTTCAGGCTCACCTCCCAGCTCGCCGCAACTGTGCTTTGGGGGGAATTCGGGAACATTGTGGTAATGCTAATTTTCACCAGAGAGACCTTTTCCACAAGAAGCCCAGAGCAGCGAGGGGACATGCATCTCGTGGGACAGGGCCACCAGCCAAAACTGCTTCTTCTGGGGGTCATTGCAGGTGACAAGAGATGATGTAGCACCAGTGAGAGCTTTAAAAAATGATGGATGTGCTGTTCCCCTCTAAATGGGATCTTTCTGGGAAATGATTCCCTCCTGCCAGTCTAATCCGGAGTTGACTTTGGATGGCAGGTACATCCCGCTGTTTCTGTGCCTCCCTCTCGGAGCACTCAGGGCTGGCTGGGGCCATGCTGGCATGGCTGGACTTGCTGTGGAGAAGCAGTTCTTGCTTGAGGCAGAAGCTGCTGGTGTCAAGTAAGAGAGCAGTCAAGGCGGGCAAGTCTCTGAAATGCCACCTTAGATGCCCTGCAGTTTAACACCTCGGTGGCCCTGCTGGGCCATGAAGCCAAGCCGCCAGGTTGGTCCACAGAAACCCCTAAAAAGGCCTTTTTCCAGCTGGGCATGAGGTTTGTCCCAAACAGCAGAAGCGGTGGCTGCTCTGCCGGCTGTCCTGACGCCCCATCCCCTTCTCCTCACTTGTTCCAGCTCCATTTAATGGGATCCGACGAGCTAATCCCCTGTCTCCTCACAGCACTGAGATGGGATTTCTGCACAGGGGCTGGAGGGAAGGAAATCCATCATCCCAGCAATCCGCTGCCCTCACCCAGCCCCGCTGGCTTCTGCTGGAGGCTGGATCCACCCTCGCCCTTCTCTCCATCGTGGGGCTTGGTGTAGTTCTTGCAGGGAGCTGGTCCATGGTTGCACCATCCAAACATCCAAACACTAGGTCAGTGGGGAGACCCATGGGCCAGCCAGAGACCCACGAGGGCTGCAGCACATGTGGACATTTCAGCATTAAATGACAACCTTGTTTTCTGTTGTGTTTTTCTAAGAGACTGCATGCCTGACCAGACTGCATTTCTTGGTCTGCATCCCATATTTATCCTGTAATTACACCTTCGGACAAAGGCTGCCTGTCTGTGAGGCCCATTTTTTAAGGACACAGCTTTATTCTATGCTCTGCTTTCACTGTAATGAAATGTGGGGGGCAAGGGGAAGAAAACTCCCCACATCGGGAGTGAAAGCTGTTCTTTCTCAAAAGCTGCCCCAAGAGAAAAAGAGCTTGCTCAAGCCCTCTCCCTTTTCCCAAAGAAACCCCAGCCACTGACATCCTTTATGCTTCTCTACCACCCCACAAGGATTAATGCCACAAACCATGTTATCCCTTAAAGGAAAGGTGCCACCACACTGTCAATCTGTGGGGCTCTGCTGCTGCAGGAGCCAGAGAATTTCCAAGGAGATCCCTGCAACCCTTATAGCCAGGAAGCTGACATGAATAAACCTGATACAGCTTCTTGTTGCACCTGCCTGGATCACAGCATAATAAGGGATGAATTCCCACAAAAAGGCATTCCTGTAAAATTCCCAATGTCTGCTATATGCTTGGCTCTGGAGGGGTAGGGAATATCTGTATGGCACAAAACCCAGAGGCAAGAGCTGTTTGAGCTGGGGTTTCCTCCAAGGAGAAGGACAGTCCATGCTCGGTCCCTGCTCACCCTGTGCCGGGGCCTGACATGAGCCTGGCCACCCACAGTTCCCCAAAACCTGCCTTGGGATGAGCCCCAATTTGTAGGTGGCAATGGCAGGTGAGATGAAGCCCGTCACCACAGCACGCTGAGCCTGGCAAACTCATCCTGCTGCATTGTGCAGGAAAAGAGGAGCTGGGGAGCACCTTGACACAGAGCACGCTGTGATCCCAGGAAAAAAGAGAACAGCATTGTGGCACAGCCCTGGGGCGGAGTGGAGGGAGATCCCAGCTCCCCATGGCTCTTCTCAGGGATACAAAGATCACCTTAATTGCAGAGACCATTGCATTTCACCCTCGGGGTTTTCCTGAATCTGTTTTCTCGGTGGGATCTGTGACCAATTTATGGGCTGGCATGTACAGAGACGCTGCCTATAAATACACGTGACTGGTCCACCCTGACCAAAATAGGGTGATTTTGATGCTGTCGTCCATGGGAAGCAGCTTGTCTTCTCAAGCCACTGAAAAACTGGAAATGAAAAATGAGGTTTGTTAGGGAGAGAATAAATATAAATGTGACCTTGTTGATTTCTACCAAAAGTAGATTTTTATGTATAAGGTATAAAATAGTCAGTGTTGATGTTTAAAAGCAGCCAGGAACTGTCTGAATTGGTTTTTCCAGGTGATTCTTTGCCCTGAACTGACACAATTCCACCTTGGCTGAAGCAGAGCTCCCTGAGGCATGTGGGGGCAACCAGCTCACCCAGGCAAAATGGGGAGCTGTGGGGCAAGGATGGGCCAGGCAGTTTGTCTAGAGCAATCCCGCATCCCTGAGAGACTCAAAATCCTCCTTTCCCTGAAGCAAAGCCTCCAGGGGCACACCCAGAGAGCTGCAGCCACACTGGTGCCACTGGGGCTGTCACAGGACGATGTGCAGGACATGTCTGTGGGCAGACGGAATGTGGTGCGTGAGGCTGCTGATACAGGAGAGGATTTCGGGTTTTGCAGAGATGGCTGTGAGCCAGTAACAGAGTCTCCAGCAGCTCAGGCTTGGCAGGGAAGGATGGGGCCTTCAGCCTGGCCCAGGTGGAAGAACTGCTCTCTAGAGGAGGGTGAAGGAAGGAATGTTATTCCTTTTCCAGTCTGTTTGGGCTGTTGCACAGTTAGGGAGGCCAAACTGCCCTGATGTTCAGGGTGGGCAGGACAAAGATGCAGAAGCTTACAGAGTTTGGGCGAGTGCAGAGCAGGGGCACCTGTGGCAGCACTGTTGTACCCATCCGTGGATTAATCATCCTCAGAGGGATGTCTCGTAGCTCTGGATGATGCTGGATTAAACCTGATGAGGAGAGGACTCTCAGGCAGGTATATGTATCCATGCTGCCTGTCTCAGTGGGGCAGAGTGGGGCAGGAGCATCTCACAGAGCCCCTTTCCTGCACCTCTTCCTTCCCACTGGACCCCTGCCATCCCACAGGGAGCATTTGGTCCATGGGGCAGCTGTGATAAAATGTCCAGGGAGCCTGGAATAGGGCAGGGCAGGCCAATCGCTGCCCTGGGCCTGCCTGCCTGCCTCTGCCCCACCAACCACCACCCTCTCTGAGGCTCACCAGCTTTCACCACCTGCCTGCAGCCAGCTGGAGAAATACCATCAAAACATCCCATCTGGAAAACCTGAGCGCTCACCTGCGCACGGAATGCTCCCTCTGGCCACAGATTTGGGCATTCTGAATTTCTTCCTGTTTGCCTGGGCTTGGATGTGAGGTTTTCACAAAGGCTCCTTTTACCCTCCCTGTTTGCTCTGGGCACTCTTTTTGCCATTGACCTTGTCTTGCTTGTTGGTACCTCTCCAACTCACTGGCCCAGAAGATTTTTCCCCCTTTTTCTGAAAGGTTGCCCAGATCGTCTGTTGTCCAACTGGATTCACTTGAAGGTAGCCCCCACATATACCTGGATGGGGAAATTAGCAGAGTACTCCTGGAGTAATGGATTACTCCCAGCAGTGCATATGTGCTGTAAAATACAGGCAAATGCCTGACATGAAAAGCCCAAAACTGCTTCTGGAAGAGACAAAGCTGGGTGCAAAGGTGCAGAGAAAGGAAGACACAGAAGCAGTGCTTGGGAAGTGGCAACTCATCCTCAGCCATCCTCATCTGCTAGGAATGGGCCTTTGACCCAGCTTTGCTCCAGAAGGATGAAATGCCAAGGAAGTTCACACACAAGGGGTGCCAAACAAGCCTGTTCATGTCATTTGAGGGAAGAGCTTAAACCGGATTTAAATTGCAGAGGTCATCCCTTTAGAAATGGAGGCGGGTTTGGTTTTTTGCAATTTTTGCACTGAATTGTGCTTTCCCAAAGCCAACCATTGCCAGGCTCTTCCAGCAGCCTCCTCACAGAGGCATCGTGCCAGTACCAGAAGAAAAGACAGGGAGCGGAGCTGGAGCACTGTTACCCTGGGGATATTTCCCAGCCTCTGGACATTCATAGCTCCTGGATCTCCTGGCCAGGACAAGTGCTTCTCTGTTTAACAGTTTTGAAGGTTTATATTGCACAGATTAATCAAAATTTTCTCCTATTGAAAACTTTAACATTTCCAGCTGAGTGCAGTGTAACAAGCACCAACCTGCCCTGGGTGTATTTCAGTGGAGTCATGGCCTTTCCCATCAAGGGCCTCCTCCACTCTGGCTTTATTATTGGCTGTTCCATCCCTCCCCTCCCAGCTCTCTTCCAGGCTGAAGAGAGTAGGGTGCAGGAACATCCCCCACTCCTTTCGACCCCTTTGTCACCCTCGCTCCCCGGTCCCCCAGCCCCTGCTGCGAGAGGCAAGGGTGCGCTGGACTTGGACACCGCGTCCCACGTCCCCACGGCCGAGCTGGCTGCACCCTCTGGCGGCAATCCTCAGTGCAGGCCCTGCTTTTCCAGGAAAAGATGTCAATTCCTTCGTCGTCTACCACCCAAAAGGTTGGAGGGAGTTTTGCTGGGAGGGGCTTTTGGCACTGGGCTGTGTTTCGCTGAGGGAGGCATGAGGAGCAGGGGGGAGCAGGGGAGTGTGGGGGCAGCTCTGCCAGCTCACAGCACCGCAGTGTGTGCAGCAGCTATTTTTGTCCACAGGGCCAGCAGCTATATTTATCCAGAATGCCACAGGAGCCGAAAGTCTTCGGGGCAACTTCCGTGCTGCGGAAGAACACGGTCTGGATGTCCTTTATGCTGTCAACCTTCTCCACTCCCTGCTTCCCTTCTCCAGGGGCCTTTGCTACCTCCTCAGCCCTTCCCTGCTCCTCTTTATGTCGCACTATCTCCACCGTGGTGGTGCTGAGCTCGTGTCCCTGCCCCTGGTGGGGAGGTTGGAACTAGGTTGTCTCTAAGGTCCCTTCCTACGCAAACCATTCCGAGATCCTGTGATCTTCCCTCCGTCCTTCTTGCACAGCTATCTCTGGGCTCCCTTTCCCGCTCCACTAAAAGCAAATACATGTTTTCTGTCATAAGTTGAACATCAGGAGGAATTTCCTTACAGAAAGGGTGATTAGCCATTGGAATGGACTGCTCAGAGAGGTGGTGCACCACTCCTCGAGGTGTTTAAGGAAAGACTGAGTGCTATGACATGGTGCTGTTTGGCCATAGGTTGGATTCGATGATCTCAGAGGTATTTTCCTAATTGATTCTGTAATCTTCATTTCCCTCTCCAAGGGGTTGTTTCTTCAGGTGGGGTGGGCCATCCTCCGCTGCAGACTTGTGAAGTTAAGAGCGCAGCCCTTGGTTTGTAAAACCCTTGGTCCCCTTCTCGCGGGGGGGATGTAGGCGGGGGGTCTTAGGGCATGTGAAGTGCTCTGCGCTCGGGACACGCTGCTCGCCTGGCAGGAGCCACTCCCTACCCGCGACTCTCCTGCCCGGCAGGTCTGGAAGCTCTGGGAGCCGGCCTCAGCGCCGAGGAGCCCAGCTCCGCCCGCTGCTCCGCCCGGAAAGGCCGTGCGCACCGCGGAACGACCGCCGCGCCGCGCGCCGCCGGGAGCACTCTGCTTCCCCGCTCGCCATGGGCTCCCGCCTGTCCCTGGACGACTCCGTGCGGGTCGTGGTGGTCGGGGGCGGCTTCGGAGGGACGGCGGCCGCCAGCCTGCTCAAATCCTGGGCAGTCCCCTTCGTGCTGGTGGACATGAGAGATGCTTTCCATCACAACGTGGGCGCCCTCCGGGCCGCCGTGGAGAGCGGTAAGGGCTCGGGCAGCTCCCCTGTCCCGCCGGGGTCTGCGGAGGGACGGGGGGAGCGGGGTGCTCGCACTGCCTCCTCCGACCTGCGATAGTGAAAGACTTGATGTTTTCCATCTGGAAAACAAATACTTGGCTCCGGGAGGACCCACAGCCCGTCTGTGGTTGAGCTAATTGCGCATCCGCTGGGAAAACTGAGCAAAAACTGCTCAGACCATCNATTTCAAGAGTTTAGAAGGTGACTTAGCTAAAAGCAACAGCAGCTGGAAGGGGTGAGTCAATCACTTTCTGTACCTGGCCCTTGAAATGTGGAGCAGCTCAGCAGTGAGGCCCTGGATGATAAAACCCTGTCAGAGAGCTGCTCAAGCCTGTCTGGGCCCTTAGCTGGAGGCTGGGCCAACCCCATTACTCCAGTCACTGGAGAGTTTAGGGGCAAAATCTCACGTTCAAGACTGGGAACAAGCATTGAAAGGATAGCAAAAGTTTGGTCTGAGAGGCAGATTGCATGAAAAAAGCCTCTGACACCCAGCCTGAAACTGCCAGGACCACAGAAACAGTTATTGGCAAACCAGTACAGGAGATACAAGGAAGCAGAGACAAAGCCATCTAGCCAAGGGCAAAGGTCCCTGATCTGAGGGCAAGGTCCTGAAGCTCCTTGCAGGGCAGAGATAACACTCAGCAAAGGCCCAGCCCACAGTCGCAGATGCATGCCATGCTTTTGTGTGAGCAAAGACAGCATGAGGAGAGAAGAGAGGAGAGGGTTGTTAGCCTCCACAGAAGGAGAGCTCTCCCATTGTCTCCTCTTCCCACAGGATTTGCCAAGAAGACTTTCATCTCGTACTCGGTCACCTTTGGGGACAGCTTCCGACAAGGCAAGGTCGTGGGCATAGACCCTGGGAGGCAACAAGTCTTGCTCAGTGATGGCGAGGTGGGTGTTGCAATGACCTGGCTGCCTTATGGGATCACCTGCTGGTGCAGGGAGTCAGCCTTCAGCAGGGTGTATTCCATCCTCCTGAAGAACTTGGCATCTTTCCCTGCACCATCTCTTCCAGCTGAGCTAAGTGGCCTAGAGCTGTGCTGGGATGTGGGTGTGCAGTCAATACCCAGCCCCATCTCCTGCTCAGCTGAGCATTTATTCTTAGAGCTGGATTTAGAGCTCAGCAATTAACCCTGGGGCTCAGATCCTTATTTAACTGCAGTAAGAGACAAGAGCAGCAGCATCAATCATTCTTTCTAGCCAGAGCATCTCAATTCTGTTCAGGAGAGGCTGAGGGAGAGAAGGTAGTCTCTGGAACCAGCTGTGAATGTCCAGCATAAATATCCCTGTGAATTTAGGGTAATTTCTTTAAAGCTCTCAGCTCACCTGAATGGTGCTTTTCTCAGACCTTGAGGAACAGTTACTTGGTGTCACCTGGACCAGGTCTCTTCCTAAAATCACTTCCTGATGAGTGACAAGTACTTCCCTGGTTACCAGCAAGGGATGGGGATGAGGGAATGAGTGACCAATACCTA
Organism: Melanocharis versteri; assembly: GCA_013397845.1. Classification (NCBI taxonomy): domain Eukaryota; kingdom Metazoa; phylum Chordata; class Aves; order Passeriformes; family Melanocharitidae; genus Melanocharis; species Melanocharis versteri. Next base: position 483,918 of record VZTG01009179.1, on the reverse strand, counting down.
GGAGGCAACCACTGTGTTTTAGGCTCTGTTTTTAGGAGGTCTAATACCCCATTCTACCTTCTGCCCTCCCAGGAGCTTCGCTACTCCCATCTCATTCTTGCAACAGGCAGTGATGGGCCATTCCCTGGGAAGTTCAACCAAGTCATTGACATGGAAAGTGCCATCCAGACCTATGAAGACATGGTTAAAGAGGTGAGGAATCAACTCCCAGGAGGTGCTGCCTGCCTTTGTTCAGCCTCCCTGTCCCAGATACCACTGTGGCTATCTGGAGCCAGCTGTGTCTAAGAGAAAGGGACCATGAGAGACCATGGTGTCCACGGGGAGCAGCCAGGACAAGGAGCTCATCATGGCTTCTGTAGCACAAGGAGAAACCTGGAATGCTCAACAGTGCTACAGGGAGGCAGGAAGCGTGCACAGGGCACTCCTTTCTCGTTTCCTCTTCATGAACTACGGGGTTTATTGCTGTTGGGCGTGTGCTGTGTTCCAGAATGTTCACGGACTGACTGAAGGTACCTGGCTTCCTGCACTTTGCAGTTCCCTAGTAACACAAATTTTTTCTTGAAGATTGACAAATCTCAGCGCATCCTGGTAGTGGGAGGTGGTTCTGCTGGAGTGGAGATGGCTGCTGAGATCAAAACGGAGTACCCGGACAAAGAGGTAGGAGCATCTTCATCACAATTAACTTCATCCTGGTTTCTGAGACTGTTCCATGATGGTGCTGCTGAAGGAACCTGAGATGACTGCACATCCAGTTACCGAGCCTATAGCCAGCCACCAGCAAGGACTGTGGCACTAGGTGCCCCTTCCTGGCTTGTTCTTGCAGGCATCAATCAGGGTGGAGGGAGGCCAGCTACAGCTGCTCCCACCTTGCACACAGTGAGTCCTGTTCTGTTCCTGTGTCCCCATTTGCTGTTTTGTCCCCAACAGGTCAGCCTCATTCACTCAAAAACTGCACTAGCTGACGTGGAGCTGCTAGCCAGTGTCCGTCAGGAGGTGACAAAGATTCTCCTCAGGAAGGGAGTCCGGCTCCTGTTAAGTATGTCCTTAATGATGCTTCTGAAGATCTACAAGCTGCTCTTCCTTTAGCTAAAGCATCTCCTGATGTCCTCTTTCTGACTTTTTTGGTTACACATGGCTCCCTTGAATTCTTGTTTCTCTGGGCTAGCTGGAAACCACAGCCTAGCAAAGGTTTGTGACCCAGGGCTCTCTGTTGGAACAGGTGAAAAAGTCAGCGACATGGAGAACCTCAGGCCAAACCAGTTCCAGAAGGACATGGTAGTAAGGACAGAGAAGGGCACTGAGGTGGTTGTTGACATGGTGGTGCTGTGCACGGGGATAAAGATTAACTCTTCTGCATATGCTGCTGCATTTGGTAAGTGAAAAAACCCAAACCACCGGGTGGGGAGAAGTAACACAGTTCTTCAGGGTCTGGCGCTTGAGGGGTGTGAGGTGGGGAATGAACCGTGTACAACCTGCAGGGCTGATTCTACTGAAATATTAAAGGATGATGCCTTGCACGAGACTGCAGTGATAACTACAGCAAGGCAAAAAGCATCTCTTCCCTGACACATAGAAAAGAGGGTGAAAAACAACCCCTCACTTTGTGTCAGTTACATCAGCAGCATTTTGGGGTCTCGGGCCACAACAAGCAGCACAAAACTGCTTCTAAAAACTTGATGTTTGGCAAAACAGGTGACAAAATGGCAAGTAATGGTGCTTTGAAAGTTAACAAGCACCTCCAGCTGGAAGGCTACGAGAACATCTATGCCATTGGGGACTGTGCAGATCTCAGAGAGCCCAAGACGGCCTACCATGCTGGGCTCCACGCCAACATCGTGGTGACAAATATCATCAACAGCCTGACACAGAAGCCTCTCAAAACCTATGAGCCAGGTACGGTCAGCTCCTAGCACCTGGCCTTAGGTGTTGGGCTGCTTTTCTGCAAGTAGCAGCTGTCTAACTTGCATGGGACTCTGAACTCACTGAATTCACTGTGAAAGAACTCACAATTGGGGTTGATTATGTCAGCTTACAGCTCAGGCTTCATTTTAGTCCTTGCCAAAGACACAGTGTAGATAATAATTACCTGTGTCAGTCTACCACACAATGTGTCCTTTTTTCACCAATGTCTTGATAAATCTACTGGTGGGAGTCCACTATTCACCAAACTTATATTCTTTTCTTGAAATTGCTCACTGTCCAATTAAATCCTGGGAATAACTTCCCTTTTCCTTCTTTCTCCCTTTAAACTACAACAAACACAAAGTGAACAATCTGGTCTCAAAAATCTAGCTGGGTAATGAGTCTTCTTGTTCATGAGCACTGATGTAAATGCTTACCAGAACTATGCTGAAAGCTGTTTCACGTGGATGCAGGCGAGCTGGACAACAGTTGCTTCACTTACAGCTCTACATCTTCTTTGCAGGGTCACTAACATTCCTGCTTTCCATGGGCAGGAATGATGGTGTAGGCCAGGTGAATGGTTACTATGTGGGACGTCTCCTGGTGACCATTGCCAAGAGCCGAGATCTGTTCGTCTCCAAGAGCTGGAAGACGATGGGACAGACAATGCCCTCTTAAGAGGGCACCAGTAACAATCCAGCAAGGAGGATAGTAACTGGAAGAGGGTGAGAGTGCACTTCTATTGCTTGGACTGACTGATACTGTCCTCTGCAGCACCTCCTCACCGTGACACACAAAAGGGGTGCCTGCCTTGCTGTAAAGGGGAAGGAGGGACTTCCCAAATGAACTGGACAGAAGTTCCCATGATAAAAACCAGGGAAGAAATGTATCTTTTACTCCCCCTGCTGAGAGAGCTCTGAGCAAGAAGCTTGGTGTACCTTGATTGGTAACAATAAACACTGTGGTTTTCAGAATCTCTGTGGTTTGTTTGTTATGTGTTGTTGTTTTGGTTTTTTCCCCTGGCTTTCTCTATTCTTGCTCCTCTAAGAAGGACCTGCTTCTTACAGATCTGGCATCTGCTCTGCAGCTTGCAGGGAGAATGGCTCGCAGTGCTGCCAGGGTAATGCCTGTCTAAAACCTGGAAGGGGATATGGTAAGCCTAGAATTCAACAGAATATAATGCAGCTTTGTGGCAAAATCTCCTCAGCAGCTTTAATTACGTCACTTACAGCAATAAACTTAATTCAGAAAAGCTGTTGGTTGTGATACAGCAAGCACTTCATTACAGATGCTGCTGCTTTTTTTTCTTCTCTTTCCCTTTTTTTTTCTTTTTAGCGTGGGAAATTCCCAGAGCAATATTAGGGTTTATAATAATAACCACACTTGACACATCTTTTTCATTTTTTCTTATAAAACAAACAAAATCACCATGAAATATTCTTAGTAATTACAGAGGTTATTGTGAGTTAAAAGCAAAACAGGAGCTGCTCATGCATCACTTCTAAAACCCTTTTCACCTCTCTGTGGGCTGAAGGCAGAAGTTTACCATCTACCCTCAAGGGAGGTGAAAAGGGAGCAGAACATTTTTAAGAGCTTTCTTGAAAGTGGGGTGTGTGTGTGTGAAGAAATCATCACTACAACTCTAAAATGAGGTTACTCTTTAAAAACTTCTAAACTAAAGTAACAAGGCACACTAAACTCCTGAAAACAGATGGTAACTCAATTGCTTAAGGTGATAAAAATGGCATGAAGAAATGGGACTAAACCCCTCTCATCTCTAATCACAGCTCTCCATCAAGTCACAACACATCACACTACTACCACTCCCCCTCCTCGTCACATTGAAAAAATAAAACCCACCTCTAATGCTTTTAATGCTACTCAAGTTTGTTGAAAAATAAAGTTTCATTTGGCTGCTGTTGCTACTTAGTGTCTAGCTTGGCCATTTCTTGCACGTAGATGCCAATGCTTTCACTGTCGAAGAGCAGAAAGTAAATGTTCTTCAAGGAGGAAGAGCTGGTGCTGTCGAAATGGGTGGAAATAGCTCTGAGGGTCACCTGGGCTGCCGTCTGTTTTGGGAAGCAGTTTCTGTGTGGTCAGGGAAGAAAAGAGAGCAGGTGAGTGTTGGGCAGTGATGCCGAGAGGAACCAGCCAGAGCTGTTCCAGCCACAGGCTGCTAAGATTGTGCCAGTTGCAGTTTGGCAAACCCCAAGGTTTTGATAGCAATGTTCACCAGCTGCTGAATTAAGTTCCCTTGCTGGCATAGCTGCTGTTTTCATTTTCTTCTGCTTCTTATGACCACACAATTTTTTTTTTAATGCTTTCCATTAGAATTAAACTTTTCCATGCCATGCTGGGCAGGCTAAAAATTTCAAAGGATGATTATTTTTTTAGCTGAAAACCGAAAAAAAAAACAAACCCAAAACATCACCTACTTAGCTGACTTCCTCACTCTGCCTTTAAAATACTTTGCTTGGGATTCCTGTGAAAATAATTGAAATTACAACTCCAAGCCAAATTAAGGTCGAGATGCCTTCATTCACTCGTCTTGATGGCAATATTCTCTAACCTACAATCACATTTATATTGAAAACCATCAAAAAGATGTGGCAAAACTGAGGTATCCCACCTATTGCAATGTTACATCAGTTACTCTAAATAGTCCCTAAGATGGGACAGAGGAAAATGAAAATTCACAGAACTGATATGGTATAATTCTTTATCTACCCACAAAACTAGCATTTCCTGTGCAGACATGTAGGTAGAATAAAATGACAGCAAAACCAGCAAGTCCTAATTGAAAAACTGCCTTTTCTCAGAAAATGTTGAGGTCCTTTGATAAATGAAGTGTAAACCAGCAGCACCTGGTAAGACTTACTTTCTGTTTCTGTTAGGAGGAGTAATTGTAAGAGCAACAGAGTGAAATGGAACTAAGCAGCAGAAGGATCTGCACTAAGACGAATGGTCCAAGAATGGATTATTCCAGTTCTATGCTCTTAGAAGACATGAAGTCTAGAAACTATTTCTATTGGCATTAAAAGCTACAGTTGATTTTTGAAAGTTGCACTGTATATTAAAGACTGTTAAAATGATTTATCACATTTTGCTTTGACTGAAAATCATGAACAAAAAGATCTGTATATTTAAAAAGTGACTAAAAATTGCACTGCCCCTCTATTTATTTTTTTGTCCTGATCCATAAAAATATTATTTTGCTTTGAAGAGTATCTGTATAAAAATGGCACTTTCACCTCCTGTGTATTCAGTCATTTCACTGATCAAATGCAATTTTACTTTCATTTTATTCACTGGCAAGCCAACACAACTGGACTGTACTACATACTCTACTCTTTGGGCACTACTACCAAAATCAGTAGAAACATTTCAAATTAAATACGAGCATGTGAACTCTAACACAAAATAACAACTTCTGCAGTTAGCAGGGTTTGTGTCAGATTTCTTGTCATCAGAGACCAACAAACTGTTGATTGAAAAAGAAATTTAAAAGGAAAAAAAAAGAAAAATATAAATACTTCAGATTTCTTAGTCAAGCACATTCTGCTTGCTAGTTATTGAGAAAGAAATGTGTAGCTTCACACTTGGTTTAATAGTTTTTCCTTTTGAAAGCAGAACTACATTTGAGAAACACTGATTTTCTTCTGAAAGAAAAGTTTTGTGTGACAAGTCTTTTAAATATCTATTCTCAGGAGGCTTAAATAAACACCCCACATCCACGTAGCTCAGGTGACATCACTGCTACCTGCCTTCAGTATTATGCTGGTATAATCTTATTAGTACAAATGCAAGTTTATAAGACTCTCCACAGCAAAACGAAGGGACACAAAACCCGAGGTGGTGCAGAGGAATGAAAATGACTGCCTAGTAGTAGAAAACACAGCAAGCCCACTCAGCTTTCCTGTGGGTTGGCTAATTTCTCTTTATAAAGGCCCTCTGGCAGTTTCATGCAAACACTGCACTTCAGGCTGGATTCCTCTGGAGCAGCTCTGTGTCAGATGGCAGCAGCAGAGGCAGGGTCACAGAGCAGAGGGCACCTCTCTGTCACAGCAGCAGCTCTGACAGACAATTCCACCTTTGCCACCCAACACAGGGAGTCCTACCTGCCGCTGGGAAACGGGGGGAAAGCCACAGACTTCAACTTCTTGTCTTCTGCAGCTGTTAAGCAGTTCTTGACAGTCTCCTCGAGCTGCTCTTCACACTTGTCTGAGCCCCACTGTGGGATGTGACAGTGGATGACAAACTTTGCTGCTAGGCCGCTAGACTGAGTGAGTGCAGCTAACACAAATGAAAATATAACATTTAGTTTGGAACAGAAACCACCCTGCAATGACCTCTCAATCCAACGTACCTTCTCAATTACATTACCTCTCCAAAGGAATGAACACATTTGGAATTAAAATATACCACAACAGCTCGCTTGCAATCATAACCTGTCTCATCATCCCTTTTGTGATCAATCGTTATTTCTTTGGAGACTGAAGAACCCAGGGCTCATTTGGCTAGCAGACAGCTACTCAATTATGGGAATTAACAGCAGGTCTAACAGCCTGTCTGATTCCGACATTGAGCTTAACACAGTTCATTTTTACCCGTGAGAAACTTAGTAGAAGGAATCCAAACAAGAGGGAGAGAAAACAGCAACAAGCTGCACCTGATGTTTTTCTCAATTCCTGAACACTTATGCTATAGATGACCAATGGTGGTATGTTGTGGGTTAAGTAATAGCCAATAGATGTATTGTAGTAGTTAAAGACCCAATGAACACATAGCCCGATTGATAAACATACAAAAGTGTATAAATGACACTGGCTCTTAGAATAAACGTCTTTTTCCTGCCCAAACTGTGAGTGAGTCCTTCATGTCACGTCCGCCTCAACAGCGACACTCAATAATGGTTTTCAGCTCTCTCATTCAGCACGGCCTCTGGGTTTGTTCTATGCAAACTACAAAAACCTTGCCCTGAACACAGTATCAGTAATCCCTACAGACATTTCTGCAGTGCTGTCACTGAGTGCTTTGCACAAATATCCTGCATCATCATCGTCATTACAGCTCCAGAGTTTTGGGGAGTAATATTTAGACCCACTCTACAGCTGGGTAATTTCAGACAAGGACATGAAAATCTAAGTTGTTTGTTGAAAGTCCCCAACAGTTATGTCCAATTAGGAATCTCAGATTAATTTTTCAGAAAGCCTAATATTTCTCCAGGACCTGCAGAGCCTACAGGATGGCATCAGTTTGCTTTTGTTGCAATTGTCACCATCAGCACTACTGAAAGTCTGGGTTTTGGTAATCTCAGGTTAAACACTCTGAAATTAGCTGTGCAGGATGGAATTAGCCCAAGGATGAAAAACCCGGATGTATTCACTTGTTCTCCATCACAGAGGAATTCTGTTGCAGGCACAGAAGAATTCTGTGCTACTCAAATTTTAACCAGCTGTCTTAATAGCATAAAAGGAGTCTATCTTCTAGTTAGGTAGTGATGTTGACAGAGAAAAGTAGTTTACTTTGATTTTACGGCATATAAATTTGATTTGATATGGAAGTGAAGCAAATTATCTTGTATAAAAATTTCCCTATCATTTCATATTATAAAACTAGGCTACTCAATTAGGAAATTTCCAAAACTAGACTATTCAAAGCATTTATTTTCTTGAGTATAGAGATACTAAGCCAAATAAGGCATATTGTAAGTTTTCTCCATCTGTCTTCCAGACACCTTCAATTGGTTTAATCTGTCCACAAAGGAAAGCACAATCTCAAGTCCCAAACTATTCCCTGCTACAAATGTGTTAACCCTTGAAGGGAGCTCTTCTAATAAAGTAGCTGCAGTGCCTGAGCAATTGCTCTTCCAAAAAGTGTGCCAGCTCTGCAGATCGTATCACATCTTCATTTGTGTTCAAAGTAAGGTAATTATTTGGGTTATATACTGTTCATCAAATATGCATAAAGGAGAATTATTTATAAAGTATCACTAATTTTTCCTGTGCCTCATATGTTAGGCTGAGAGCTGTTTCTGATTCTCACTAAGGCTGCAGTACAAACAGGGCAGGAAAGATGGTACAAGATTTCCTTAATTTTTGGACTCCCATGGACAGAAATTGCCTAAGACAAATTGATCAGTCTAAAGACAGAATGTGCACAGCCCATGGGTATCCTATTCTTCCTTTTTTCCCCTCTCAGAAGGCTGCCCTTACCAGCAACAGCTTCGAAGAAACATTGACATCACATAGGCAAAGACCCATAATATCAGTAACAGATCAGAATGTCCAGAGAAAAGAACATATAAAATGAGCCATGTCCAAGAGAGAGCAGAATATCCTTTTTACCTTCGGCAACTTCCAAAGGTCCTTGAGATTTGCGAAGCTCTTTCACTGTTTCCAAGAACTCTTTCCCTCCAGCCTTTTCCAGTGCCTTGCCTGCAAGGACACAGAGCAAAAGGCCTTGGCTTCAGAGTATCAGTGTGGAAAAACAAGTCTACGTGATTTAAGAGAACACTGTACACACACTATCCTGTCTCCCTCTATCAGCAGCAGCTGATGTTTACGTTTACCACTCTGCCTAGACACAGATTAAGTTTACTTTTCGTGGTTTTGAAGAGCCCTGTATGCTGTTACCAGGAATTACTTTAATATAAATATCTGTAAGAATGCTGTTTACTCTGACTTATGGCTAAAATAGTGTGGAGTGGGATTTTCAGGACTCAGGTTTTCAGCCTCCAAAATGAACCCAACATACAAACCCTACTACTTGCTGAAACAAACACAGCTGGGATGCCAGTGAAGGTCTTGATGACTAAAAAGCAATGACCCAAAAGCCTACTACTAGATTTTGTGCCCCCTATGTGACTGACTGAATAGCTTTTTACCCCCCTCCTGCTTAAATTTCCATATTTGTAATAACAGCATTTCCTTATTTCACATGAACAGTACAAGGCTTTGTACATGAATATTTCTAAATTATGTAACATCCTACAATGAAAGTCATAGTAAGAAGTGTTACTAATACATAATTTTGCAATGTAATTTTCAGATGCAAATGTAAAAAAAAGCCAATAAACATGTCAATAATAATTATTTACACCTTTGCTGCTTGTGTGCTTCAACAAATTATCTGTGTTTTGCTTTTCACTAAAAAAAGATAAATCAGTGATTAGCCTGTTATACCTAGTTAGATCCAGCCTGATTTTCAGAAGCTGTAAGTGATATTTTATGGCCTGGGGTAGATTCAGATGGAACAGGATGGGATCTCAGCGGGCAGCCAGTAGACCAGCTACTGTTCCAGCTGTAGATGTGTTTTTTCTGCATGTACAGAGCCTCACCTATTTCCTCCTTGAGGTCTATTTCAGCAGTTGTAGGGTGAACGATGCCTTCTACTTTCATGGAGCCAATATGGCTGATGTCACTCTGTGTCAGAGAAAGCTGAAAAATAATAATGAGGGGGGAGGAAAAAATAAATAGTAATCTGAGTGCAAAATCATTTTCATACTAAAGAGCTGAAGTGAAAGAAGGCTGGATTCAGTCTTTCAGAGATCAGTTATTTTATTCTGTTCAGTATATGTGATTCTGACTTTTAGCTTTTAATTAATTAATTTCCACACCACACAGATTATTTGGTGATATGCCCACAACTTGGGAGCTTGCTCCAGAGGAAGTTCTTGCTAGAAAACTAATGTTCTAACATCACAATTTGAAGAAAAAAAGGCTGACTTTGGAAACGCTTTCGTTTAACAGAAAAGCATCCATCCCTTAATGCTAAGCCCCAGCCTGTTATTGCTCTCTATTACCTTTTGTCCTGGCACAAGGCTCTTGGAGGACAAGATAGTGAAACCATCCCCAGGTCCATCTTCAGTTGTTGAATTTGAAGCTCCTTCTTTTTCACTGTCCTTTTGTTTGTTCTATTTGATGGCAGAAAAAAAAAGCAAAACTTCTCAAGGGGAAAGAAATAATCAACATCTAGCATTATTCAATAATGGAGAGATTTATTAACTTACTACGAATCTTATCTTCTCAGATCAATATATTACTCATAGCCTTGTAATCCCCTAAGATTATGTAACAACAGAGGCCTGCACTGTTTATATAATGCTAAATCAGTGGTTCATCTGAGGCATTCCATACATTTGTAGTCACATTCAGAGGCAGAGCACCCACACCCATCTGTAGATTTTCTGACAATTAAGGTTGTATTTAAATGGGTGGGCATGTGTTAGTTTATTTTTGTTGCTAACAGAGCAGAACCTCATATTAAATCAAACTTAGTCACTTAGTAACCCAGTCAAATGCTCCAATTTGAAGAAAAAACAACTTTGTGATCTGAAGAACAAATGTTTAAGTCTCAGTTATTAAATGATAAAGCCTTCTTACAGCTTACCTACAGGAGCAGCAAACCTACCAGTCCTAGAGGGCTGCAGGAGCACCTCTTCACACCTCTCAATATTTGCTTTAAGGTATGTCAAGAAGCTACCACCTTCTAACAAGTCTGAACTCTGCATATGCACAATTCAAAGTAAGGTGGTAGCTGAGACCAATACACAGAGGCATCCTGTTAAACATCCCATTAAGCAACTCTGTTTTCTTTTTAAAGGCTGTTTCTGCATATTTGTAGCTATGGAACTGTATTAAAACTTCTAGGCCTCCAGAAAAATGTGCTTAATCCAAGTTTAAAAAGTTTAAGTCAAAGCTTAATGTCATTTAACCCTACCCAATCAAAAACTCAGCAGTGTTTCAAGGTGCATGCTCTGGAATGACAAACAAAGAGCACTGATCTGGGTTACTGCTTTACCAAATTAATCCGCTTTGGATAGTGATAGAGGATGGGCAACCCTAAGGGAAAGTGCAGTGGTCAAGTTCTGATTGATTTATTCTTCTTTTAAAAATCACTAACAACAGCACAGCTAAGAACACACGAAACAAAGAGTTTGTCACAACGACACTGACGTTCCATGTCACGACAAGTTCTCTGGACAGTGAAAAATCTTTAGCAGCAACCCAGTAACTGTACAAGGCTGAAGGCATGGCATGTCTCTAGTAGAAAATGTTTTAGAACACAGCTTTCTTTTTTTTAAAAGCAAGGGTTCGCTGCCACAGGGTTAGTGTGGAGGTAAGAGATTGTGCACAATTATCAAAAAAATATTGCAGAGGGTGACATGGAATCTGTACCTGCCTTGTGCTCACCTTTTTGGACGTCCGGGCCTTGGTAGATTTTGCCTTCTTCCCACTCTTTTTGTTCACCATGGATTTCCTCCCCTTCTTCTCAGGAGCAGGGGAAAGGATGGTCTCAGATTTGCCTTTGGCACCCCGTTTCTTGGCTAGAAGCTCAGGCTGAATTCTGGGCAGGACACCTCCACTTGCAATAGTCACACCTTTGAGCAACTGCAAGGAGAAGCAGTGTATGGAAGCACATTACAGATCCCCTTAGTCTGCACCACCGAAAAACAATTAGGGAGAAAATCCACAATAACAAGGGACTTGGCAGGTGACAGCAAAGTCAGCCAGTGCATCCTGGAGAATTCTATTGCTGTACAACCATTCCTCCCTCTTCCAGTACTGGTCTTAGTGTGAACCTGTCCTTGGTGACTCACAAGCAGTGAATAAAGGTAAAAGAAGAAGAGTGTCTGTGGACTACTAAAAAAAAGGACTGCACCACACCCCTGCTCAGAGGAGGACTGGATGCAGATCCCTTTGTCAGGGAAACAGATGCAGTGAAAGCAAGGAAAAGCTCAACGGACCTGCTTTGCAGAGGCAAACAACAGGAATGGGCTGTGATTCCATGTAGAGGACAAAGTCTGGCTAATTCCTAAGAAACAACACTGAACCTAGATCCCAGTTCCCAGGTCACTGATCAGAAACAGAGAGCTGGGAGAGGGCTGGTAGTGTTAGCACTTTTCCTTCTCTTCTGGCCTGTTTTGAATTTTTACTCCTGTCCTAGGTTGAAAATAGGTTTATTCTATCACCATCTCCACAGCCTGAGGCACTGTTATCTCCTGCTATCCGGGGGCCCATTATCTCTGCTAATGGGCCATTAAGAACTCACCACATGACTCATGAGTCATCTCATTCCATTGTAAGAGGCTCCACCCAGGGGGGAGGAGCCAAGCATTCCCACCTGAATATAAGGTGGACTCTGGGACACTACAGCTAGCTCCTGCTCCTGGATATCCAGAGGACAAGAGCTTTCACTGGAACATCAGGATGTTTCTTTCTACCCGATCAGCGCTTCGAGAACCATTTCATCTGGACTGCTACTACCACCCTTGAACAGGGTGTCAGATTGTATTCTGACTCTGTCAGTGGGTACTGTTGTTGTTTATATTAATAAAGAACTGTTATTCTTTTTTCTCATATCATTGCCTAAAAGCTCCTTAATTTCAGAATTATATTAATTCGGAGGGAAGGGGAGTGCATTTTCTCTTCCAAGGGAGGCTCCTGCCTTCCTTAGCAGACTCCTGTCTTTTCAAACCAAGACAACTCCACTTGACTGGAAACAGAGCCGCATGACTTCATGGGCACCACATTTTCATTATTTAAAGCAGTCATATTAAGTGCAGGAGTATTCAAAGTGTGAATGATGTCATCTATCTTCATACAGAGGAGATACTCTGATGCTGACTGAACCTTTTCAGCACCCCTGAATAGTACAATCTGCAGCCCATGCTGTGATCTCTGTCCTCACTCAACAAGTTTAGCAGAAGTGATCCCACAAGTGATCCTGAGAGTCAGAGCACTGAAAACCACAGTTTGGGCAAACAGACAGGGAGAGAGCAATAGGAGAGAGTGAGCCAGATTCCAACCAACAAGGGCCTCACAGCCAGTATAACAGAAAACACACATTTCTACACCTCTTGGGAAAAGGTCTTGAACATTTTCTTTAAGTATTAAATGTCCCTGAGGAAAAAGTGAAGCATCAAGTCTATTTGTTTCAACAGGACTCATAGGCTAAGAAGAACCAAAGTTTATGTCCATAAGATTTAAGATGAGGTAGCTCAGAACCTTTGTTTTTGTTTGCTTTTATATAAGAGGGCACAACCTTCTGCTCCAATAACTGCAATCTCATTTGTGTCTCAGACTAAGCTGTTTCTAACCTTCCCTGGTAGCAGCTCCACTCAAGCCACAGCACATAACTCCTGCACCAAAATGTAAATAGGCACCTGATTCAGTTCTTCATCATTTGCAACTGCCAGGAGGATGTGTCTGGGGGCAATCCTTCCTTTCTTGTTGTCCCGCGCCGCGTTTCCAGCCAACTCCAGGATTTCAGCTGTAACACATCAAGATAAAGGCCAGTAACAAAAATGCAGCTTAGGTACATGCTGCATACACATTTTACATTGCTTCTTAATATCCATTTACCTTTCCAGGGACGTTTCCAGATTTAAAGGGTTCTTGCTACAGAAAGGCAGGAAACAACCCCCACTCAATATATCTGTAAATTTAGATAAATTCTTTTGTTCTTCCTAATTCCCTAAAGGAGAAAACATGCTAAACTTGGTTCACGTAACTTCTTTTAAGAGTCTCAAGCCGGAATTCTCTTTCAAAAAGGCCAAAAAAGCCCCTAAAATATGTACATCAGCAGTTCAAAATTTATCAGCAGCCCTGTGACAACAGAACAGTCAAGCATGCAGTGAAACCCCCAACCTGGAACAGACAGCTCTGACAAACAGCAAGGATTCTCAGGACCAGGAAGATGAAGACTGAGGTGCATTTGAAGAAATACTTGGAAAGCCAACACACTAGCCAGGCACTGCTGGAATTCTGCATTAAAAGGCATTGAAAATCTGTGAGAAGCTTCACTTCAGAACAAGATATGAAAGGTCTGACTCAGATGCAAGCAGAGAAACCGTGAGAACTTCAATGCATGAAATATTGATAGAAGGGTCCTTCTACATCTCTGGGAACAGGAGGTCACTTCAAAGGTAGTTTCTCTAAATTAGCAGTAACATTTATACTGTAACCAAAGCCACTGAGCTTTTCCTAATTATTACAGAAATACAGACACATCTTCCTAAGCTTATTTGGATTGTAGCAATCAGTGTAATTCATTAGTTTACATAGTTTGGCCTCTACTCTGAAGTTATTCCTCATATAAGAACTCTACTGAAACACTGAGAAGGAAGGAGAAGGGAATTTTTTTTCCTCCAACTAATCATAAAAGTCATAATCACACTTTGTTTCATTTTAAAAGTATACAGTGTCCCTGTTGTCTGGGTTTTGGGTTTGTTTGCACTTGTCAGTAACAGGAATATGAAGATTACAGCCAATCAGTATCCTATTGATAACTTATTGATGTCTTAATGATATCCTACTCCGTTTTATAAACTCCATAAAGAACTATAACTATTGTAACAAGAAGAACTTTCATAAAAAATCTAGTGGAAACATACATAATGTTTGGCTAAAATCCAAATGATTTCAACATGAGGCTTAGCTCTGGCTCATGGGAAAAATACAATCTTTCAATTCCACTCAGTTAGAATAACAAAAGTACAAAATTGTCTTCCAGTTTTCACTACTACACAGCATATTCAACCAAATGTTGGAAACGTAAAAGCCTTTTTTAAAATTTATATGCGTATTCACAGTGAATTGTAAAAGTTAGGGCAGGAACCTCTCAGCTCTAGCACTTCCTAGTCTGTCCTGGATTTTAAAGGATGAAGCTGAAGAGAGATCCTGCATAATCCAGCTATATTGACCCCCCGCCATGGGGCTGGAAGTGTCAGACCCTCTCCCAGACCTCTGCCAGCAGAGCTAACGCAGCAGCAGACAGCAGGAACAGATTCCATCCATTGTGCAGACCAGCAGAGAGCAAGAAAAGAGACCCAGGCTTCTCCAGTGGGTTTTGCAGTTGTGTGCTGACAGCAGGGGAAAATTGCATGGGGGAAAAAAAAAATCCAAAAAACCAACACATACTTACCTGTGTGGGAACTGAAGTTCTTTCAGGTGTGCCAACAATAGGCACATCCTGCTACCTGTGTGCTCACCCCACTGCCCCAGGTTTGGGTCCTTTGGCCAGCAGCATCCTGATGGTGCACTCTTAGTCCTCTGCCTAATGTTAAGAGCAAAAAAGGCAGAACACTCAAATGCCAGGCATCCATCACAGGACACCGGGAAGAAGAGAATCCGAGGCAGAGGTGATGTATGGCAGATCGTGGAATATGTACGTAACTTACCAAAGGATGCCAAACATTTGCATAGGTAAATGATTGCCTTACCTCCTTCTAATGAAGGTTTCTACGCATATTTTTTCTAATGGTGGAGGCAGGGGATCATAATCTTAAGAATAGAAAATGACATTTACAAAACACAATAGCAAAACTGGAGGCTTCAGTTTTCACATCCCCAGCTGACAATAACAGATCCCCTAAAGAAACTGCTTTACATTTCAAGTAGAAACATCCTAACAGCTGAGGTTACCTAAATTCTAAGACTAGTCTGAGAACATATGTCCTACAATAAAGTCCTATACCATAATAAGCTCTCTTGAAACTGGGCATCTTGATATTCTCAGCCATAAGCTGGTTTTACTTTCCACGCTCTAAGCACCAGGCATTAAGAATTACATTGAAATCTCAAATAATATTGCTTCCTGCAAGAGTCAAAATCCACAAAGATGCCTTCACATCAGAACTTTAACTTCAAATCCAGACATCTTCAGAAGAACATAACTCTCTTCCAGCAGACACAAGCAGCAGCCAAGCTATGACCTGAATAGGATTACATCTTGTCGTTCTGTGACATACAGGGAAAAAGAGGTTTCTTTAGCTGATGGATCAGCAGATCTGATATGTCTGGGAAATAAAGCATCCTAGCCAGGCCAAAGGTATTTGTTCAGCTGAGCTTTTGTGAAGTTGGACTGCAAAGAAAGGCCTATGAGAATTACTGATAGCAAACTGGAAAGATTTCATACCGGTTATCTTGTTTTCCACCTCTCCTTCAGGATAAGTCGTGTCGGCTCCTGTTACACTACCACATAAAAATCTAACAGTAATACCTTTACTCTGCAAAAATGTATTGGATGATGGAGTTCTTGGTCCTCCATTTGCAGGTGGAAAACTATCTGCTGGATTTGTCTCTGCATGGCAGATGAGCACAACAGGCAGAAGAGTATTCCAGGTGCCTCCTGCGAAGGAGGAAGTGTTGTTTGCTGGTGTTGTGTTCTGCCCTAATTTAGAGAGTATGGCTTTCCATTGAGATCTTCCATAAGTTCCTCTGACCAGCACACCACTGACATGACTTGTGCTTCCTCATCAAGGTGCATTTGTATTCTCTGCCTATTTTTTGGGACAGGCATTTTCCTGCCCTGTGGGGCATTTGCAGCTGATATTTGATTGGGTGGTTGTGACTGCAGTCAGCTCCATGCACACTCAAGAGCATGAGCCTGTTGCAAAATCCATCAATCCCATGGGACTCGGGCCAATTTTTCTCAGAATTTTAACTCTGAAGCCAGTGGAACTCAACCTTGTTCCAGCAAACACAACCTTCTGGATAGGAATCAAGCTGCAATTCTACAATATGATTTTCAAGCCTAAAATGTAAAACAGCATATAGAGATTAAAAAGAAAGGTTTAGAACAGTGATCAGACCTTCACATTAGCTGATCAGTGGAGGTACTCTTCCTGACATACACTGTGGTGACTGCTGGCATTTTAATGATGGGGTTGATAAGGTAAAGTGCAAATTTGGGGTTGATAATGGCTGTGAGGTGCTGCCACAATCAATCTTGCTTACAAAGGAAAAAAACAGGGATGTAGTATCCTGTGACACAGAACACATACCAAAGCCAAACAGCAGTCTGAACTACATAAACTGGGAGTAAGGATGCTCCAGGTGTATATGCACCATCTGGATGATGCCAGCCAGGAGGCTCAGTGCTCTGGGGCAACACAAATACGGGGCAACAACAGACCACGCAGGGCTGGTCACTCACAGAGATCTGCTGGTCCACGCCAGGCCCTGGAGGAATGCAGTCAGGTGGTTCTAGTCCTGTTTGACACTTCCAGCCTTATCCACCTTGCCCCTATCCCAGCCATGACTTGCTTTCCCACAGCTCCACAGCCCATTCTCCTTTCCCTGGCAATGCACACCAAGACTTCTACCTCAGCTGCCTTTCCTGGTCACCATTTCTCCTGTCTACTCAGGCTCAATATTCCTGCCCAGGTTCTTCATTACCAGCAGCCCCTCCATCCAATCCTTGGCCTATTTCCTATTTTCCTATTTTTTCAACTTGCTCTCCAGCTTCCTGGCAGGATATTTGGACACTCCTCACCATTTATTTGCCTACTGGTCATCAGCCCAGCTTTCCCCACTAGCCAGATGTATCCCTGGCTCTGTGTCTATCAATATTCTTCTTCCATAACCACTGTCTCTCCACAATGTTATGATCTGGGAGCCGAGAGAGGCTGGAACATGCTCAGTGAGGACCAAGTCTTCAGAGATTTTAGCTGTTAAAATCAAAGAAGTCTCTGCTGAGCACGAGCAACCTGTGTTTTATCAAAGTTAGAGCCTGGCCAAAGAGAGCAGTTTTCTCTGAGGTGGCAGAGAAAGCATCAAATCTCTGCTCAAACACAGAGAAGCACTCAGGGGTTTAGAGGAGAAGTTCTCATGAATGTTTTAATATAACAAAAAAAATATGTTCGACCTGCTTCAGTGAAACAGCTAAAAAGTCACAGTCCCTTACTGTTACCCTCCCAGATTTAGCCTGAAGTAGTTCCCCTTCTCGCAGCCTTTCATCCCGAGGAACCACCATCTCATAGCTGCAAGTACAGGAGAAAAAAATGGCATTTGTAATAGAAAGATAATGTTAAGAAAATTTACCAGTTTGACATACAATAGCCCCTTCGACAACATCCTTGGAAAAACCTATTTTGTTTCTGAAGGCTTCCCAAAACCAAAGACTTTATTCACACGTAATATTAGGAATAAGTAGATCAGCAGGGTTAGATGTTGCCAACACTGTTTTTTTAATGGAACTCTCCACCTTTGTAATATTTCCAAACAAAACCCTGGACAGAGCACAGGAACTTTGGTTTGGAAAAAACACAATCCACCAGCAATAGATGTTTGCTCAGAAACATTACTCCATTCTATCACAATATATACATGAGTTCTCTGCTGAACCAAGCAGCTGGAAATTGCATTCCCTTACAATTCATGTGGGCTCCCAGCCTACACCTCTAGCAATCTTCTTGCCTGGTTGACTACACATTCTTTTTTTTTTCTAAAACGAAGTGTAGGCCCACACATATTCTGCTCATATCAGATTCATGATTTAAATTAAACTCCACTTACTATCCAGGAGCAGAGCCAAGACATACATTGTTCTAGCTCAGGTAATAGGCAAACAGTGCTGACCACAACTCAGTCTGCACCACTGAAATGTTGCACACACCAGACGTGCTGCTGACAATTTATCACTGCACCTTGTAATAATTGCCACAGCTCAGAACAAACATCTCCAAATGTTTATCGTAGAAATATCTCCCTGCAGAGTAGGAGAAGAAAAAAAATTATTCCTCTCCAGGCAGAAGGTCAGCAGAGTCACAATGCAGCACATTATGTTATAAAAGTTGCTGTGATTTCTTCAACACAAGCAATACTTTGTCACTCCAGCTCCAGAAGTAGCCTCAGGGAAAAAAAATTGATTCTCACTGCCACAAACATGGAAATTTCTGTAATGTGCTATTGGGCTTCATGATAAATTTAATTTTAATAGTGAAATTGTAAAATCAGTGAAATTTAGTAGTGAGATTTCAGATTTTCTCCACACTTTTGAAAGAAAATAATGCTTTTATAGTCTGGTAGTGAGAACAAGCTTCATGTGTGAAAAAGACAGCGGTGATTATATAAAACCTGTTGCAGGGACAACCAGGCTCCATGCAAGCTTCTTCATGCCACTTTGGCAATAAACTACACTCCTGAAACACAACTCACTCAACTAATTCCATCCAGGCTGTGACTCCTCACAGATTCTCTAATGCACCTCAGTCTTGATCTGTAACCCCTGAGTAACCTGAACCAGAATCCTCCATGCACGGTGAGTTCTAACAATTTGCTAAGATGCTGTTTTCCATAATTAAACAAGAAACTCAGCAGATATGATCACAGGACACTCTGAAATATTTCTGTACAGAATCACAGTATATTGTATCACCATGGGACACCAGCCCCTTCCTCAAAACTCCATTTCAGAAAGGCAGAAAAAAGAAAACTCAGGGCATGTGGGAAGATTTAAACTCTGGAACACTTTCTTTATACACTTAGGCAAAGCAAAAGGGTTTTTAAAATAAAAAAAAACCCCACCTTTATATTTCATAACAATTTGACACTGTCCTGCAAGGAGAAATGCAGCCAGCAAGACAGTTTTCTCACTTAAAAAGCACAGAAGAAGTACAAGGTGGGTTTGCTTTTTTTCCTCCTATTATTCACATTTAGGTGTATCAAAAAGCCCAATTAATACCAATTTTCTCTGGAACAGAAACTACCCAGATTTGACTCCTCACTCTGCAAAGCAATAAAAAATAACCTAGTGACCAAGCATGGTGCCTCTAAAGGAAAGAATTTCCACCCTCAGCCTCTTCAGGAAACAAATCAACTTCCTTGGTGTTTTCAGCAATTTTCAACAAATCCTGCACTTGCAGGGCCTGACTTTCAGGACTGCTCCGCATGTTTGTATCCCATCCCGTGGCTAACCCTGGCTTCTGTGCATGAGGAGACTTGCAGGAGCAGGTTCTTGGTTTACCTGCGAGGTACTCTATGACAGCTGCCATGTACACCGGTGCTCCGACCCCGATCCGGTACTTGTAGGTGCCTTTCTTCAGGTAGCGCATCATCCTCCCCACAGGGAAAATCACCCCAGCCCTGCTCGAGCGGGACAGTTTGGACATTTTCTTCTTCCCGCTCCGCCCCGACATCTTACAGCCTTGTGCTTCTCAATTTGCTGGTGGCTCTCAATGCCTTGCTCCAAATCCAAGGGCTGCAAGAGAAAACCAATAGGATTGATGAGAAACACCTTCATGCGTTGCTGTTGTTCCAGGAGCAAAAATCCAAACCTGCCCTCAACGCCTGTTAAAGTGCAGGCATTATTCATTAAAACTTGGATAATTGGAATATTTGCTATAACTTTGCTTTTGAACTGCACTGTCAGTGTAGCAGTATCATGAGCAAAGAAACCAAACCTTGTTTTCTCCTTATTCTTCTGGCAGCCACAAGATTACGGATAAACAGACAACAAACCCTGGAATCTACCACTCCACCCCAAAGCTTGCATGTGGTCACAGTTACACCCCTAGTTCTCACTCTCAGTTAAATAATGTTTGGGAAAGTTATAACTCTGTTTACAAAAATTGGTTTTAACTCCATTTTGATAGCTGCCCTGGAGGCCTAATTATGAGCCTGGTTACTCCTCTGAAGCAAACAAAGAGGAGGTCTGCCACAGATGGTATTTTTGTCAAGGAAGGTACAGTAACTTCACTCCAGTATTCATTCACCTCAGTGAAAAAAGGAAACACAAGGAGGGACACATTTTGAGAAACATTACAATGACTTTAGGTGATACTGCTAAATTTTACCATAACCTTTTCATTTATGATATCAAGGATACAACATCAGCAGGGATCTATAAAACTTTGGCATGTCCTTGCACATCAGCCAGACACTTTTTCTTTCTGTGTGCAATGTATTACGTGAGCATGATAAGAAAAGTTGCGAAAGATTAAACCAGTAAACCTGTCAGACATAGACACGTCAGAATTGGTGTTGCTCATCATCCCACTCCGAATTTGCTGCCAACTGCCAGCCTGGAATCACGAGGGGTGGTAGCAGCTCAAAGGGAAGGTGAAAAGAAGTGGGGGGGCATGATAATAGTCTTTAGAGATGCAAGAGGATGCTGTGAAGGTGGAGAGAGCAAGTGCTCCCCATAGCAGTGACCCTTACAGAAGCTGTACAGCAGAGGAGAGAGCGGAGCACTGGCCTCAGTCAGACAGGGAGGCAGCAGAATCTTCCCACCAGGACAACCTCAGAAAAATTTGAGAGTGTAGGTCAGAAGTCACTTGAGCAGCACTGGATCTGCCTTGGGACTGGAGGATGGACAAGGTGATCTTCCAAGGTCCCTTCCTCCATGAAACTTGCAATTTGTGACAAACACTTTATAAACTTGCAATTTTGTAATAATAACAACCCTTAAAATGTGTCCTTTTCAGTTTGTGACAACTGACATCCAATAATAAACCTAGGCTGGGAATTAGGTTCCCAGCCATCAGAGGAGCCAATTTCTGGAACAGCCGTCTCTTTAGAGCAACAACAACTCATTTTAAAGTGGAATTTAATAAATGTATGCGGCAGGGTACAAACAGGTTCCTGCAATGCTGGCAGGACAGTTCCATCACCCAAGAGTTCAGTCCAGCACTGAAACCCCTACAGAGGGCTGTGCTGAAAGAGTACACTATACGTATCAAAATCATATTAAGCTAACCTCTCATATATTTGTCCCTATAGCATCAAATCCCAGCTGAGTGAAAATCAATGGAAAAAGGCAAACGTCAAGAGATTACATCCACAGAAAATACTATTGTTGCACTTTATCTCTGTGATAGAAAAACAAAACATATTTGTATACAACTAACCACACTGCTCTGGGCCATGCTGCTGCATTATATAAATTTATGTTTAATTACTCACTTCTGGCTCATCCTTCTGTTGCATCACTGAACTTTCCACCTTTGCCTAGTCCTTTATTTTTCCCTTCTCTCTCTCTCACAGGAGGCCTCTGCCATTATTTACTCCTCTGCTGCCAAGCCAAATTTTGGAATCCCAAAATGTTTTCCAAATGCACTACAGGTTACATTTGCAGAATTTTGTGAGAGCCTAAATACAAGATGTTTCAAAACTCCACTAACACTGTATCTGCTTTGCAACTTACATGGACCAGGGTGTACTGAGGAGCAACAAACCCAGCAGTGTGCTCTTGTCTTGTTTTGACTCCTACAGGAGGCAATCTTTGGTAGAAAGCCAAGCTATGGCATAGCCACATGAGGACCTGGACAAAGAAACATGCTGAGAAAACTCCTGTGGACCTGGACAAAGAAATCCCACAGACAGGGATCTGATTCCCCTGCAGGAAGGGGCACATGAGCTTAGCCCTGCCACACTCACCTGAACTGCAACCAACAGGTAAAGAGCTACAAGTTGAGCACTGCTGTCCTAATTGTTCTCTTCTGACAACACAGCCAATCCTCAAAGGTTTATCAGCTGAAAAGTCTACTCACACTCATTCCTTCTCTGCCAGCTGATTCATCATCTCTACGTTTCTCCTCATGAAGTGCAGCCTCCATTTAAAAATAAACCTGTGCCACTCGTGCTAAGTCCGTCCTCACTGAGCTACAAGGGCTGTGTCTATATCTGGCTGCCGTGACATCAGGCTTGGGCAATTTAAAGCAATTATTTTCCCTATCCCTTAATTGGTCACAGCACACTCCCACTCTGCCATGACTCCAACATCCCTGTGTTGCTATGGGGGATTGAGGAGCTACCACATCTCACTGAGCTCTCTACAATATGACTGCAAGCAGGGCTTTCCCCTGTTGAGTTTTGCCTTCTTCAGAGCCCAAGGCAGCCAGTGACATTTTCCTTCTGCCTCCTGGAAAAATACCTAGGAGTCCACCTTCCACTGGACCAGGTTGCTCCAAGCCCCGTCCAACTTGGCCTTGAACACTTCCAGGGATGGGGTAGCCACAGCTTCTCCGGGCTACCTGTGCCAAGACTTCACCACTTTCACAGGGAAGAATTAAAGGAAGAGTTCCTTCATAATACCTGATAAAAATCTCTCCTTTTTAAGATTTAAACCATTCCCCCTCGTCCTGTCACTACTTGCCCATGTAAAAAGTCCCTCTCCCCCTTTTTCACATGCCCCATTCAAGTACTGGAAGGCTGCAGTAAGGTGTCCCCAGAGCCTTTTCCTGCCCAGGCTGAACATCCCCAGCACTCCCAGCCTGTCTCCCGAGCAGAGAGGCTCCAGCCCTCGGAGCACGTTGACTTCCAAACATTGGGAGAACTCGAAGTCAGCAGTCAGAGACTGAAATAAAGGAGATGCAGGACTATCCACGCACCTGCACTTCCCTCATCTCCAGCTGAAGATCTACCAGGACAGCCAGGAGTTGACAAGGAACCCACAGACATACCCTGGGGCCAGCTTAGGCTGCACATTCATTTACAAACGAAATACTTGTGAAAAAGAACGCAGAAGACCTAAAGCAGGGGCTCGTTACCCGAACGAATTGCTAAGGCACCAAAGCACAAACATAGTCCTATTCAGGGGGCAGGTGGGGTGTCTCCCGGACTCCAGAACCACACGCACAGAACGCATTCCCAGGGAAAGAAGCTTCTCCGGTACCCCGAAGCCTCGGGGGCCCCTGCAGAGGCAGCTCCCACTCACAAACAACAGCGGGCGACCGCTGAGAGAACGGCCCTCGGTATGGAGCCACACCGAGTCTCCGGACCCGCTGAGAGCGGCCGAGCTCGGGGGGACACCGCGGTCACCGCGGAGCCCTCCCCGAGCCCCCTCAGGGCCCGCCCGCCGAGCGCCACCGCCCCGCCCCGCGCACGCCTCGCCGTTGCCCGGACACCGCCGCCCCGCCCACTCTCCCGCTGATTGGCTGCTGCAGCAGCCCGGGCCGGGGAGGGGGAACGGTGATTGGCGGAGAGCCGCTTGATCGACGGGAGAGAGGCGGGGGGAGCAGCCGGGCC